>ML263535.1:51164-73430 GCA_005239495.1 Nicotiana undulata
CATGGTTCCAAATTTTCCATCTTTTCTTTCAAAACCCGTGAAAGGGTGCATAGTCCGGGGTTTCATACCCTCAGGACAGGATTTAAAGACATTACTTACCTCAAAACTAGCCCGAAACTACTCCGCAATGCGCTTGCCTCTCGAATCAACCTCCGAAGGCTCCAAATCTACCAAGTTCAGATTTTTATCATCAATATGGGCTTAAGGAATAATTTCCAATCGAAAGGTATCAAATTTACTCAAAAATCCGAATTCGGTCAAAACCCGACCCCCGGGCCCGCGTCCCGAAACTCAGAAATTTTTACAGAAAAGTGTTCTTCATCTTCCCACGAGTCCGTACATATAAAGAACACCAAAATCGGAGTCCGTTTGACCCCTCAAATCGACCCTTGAAGGTCTCATAATCCCATGCCCCAAAATCCTATTTTTCTACTGTTTTTCATGAATTAAAGGCTGGGATTAGGGTCTATAATCACCCATAATCGAGTTTTAATGATTAGAACACTTACCTCAATGAAGAACCAGTATTTCCCTCTTCAAAATCGCCCCCAAGAGCTCTTTTCCGTACAACAATGGTGTAAAAAGGGGTTTAGGTCGCGGATGAAATATTTAAATACTGCCCAGTGATTCCTTCACCGCGATCGCAGCTCTTCCCCTGCGATCGCATAGTGTTATGGTCTTGACTTCTGCGATCGCATATTTAAGCACGCGATCGCACTTCACCCTCACACAACCTCCCGCGATCGCCACCGTGCCCACGCGATTGCGATGCACCATCAGTCGCTCCCTCACGCGCCCAATTTACTCTACGCGATAGCGAACTCCATTACGCGATCGCACTTCACACCCCGCTCAACTCACGCGATCGCGACCTCCTCCATGCGATCGTGAAGAACAAAAATCTGCCACTCCTCAGCTAACCCTACGCGATCGCGACCAAGTCCACACGATCGCACTGCTTAAGCCACTTACCCTACGCGATCGTGGACCATTCCTCGCGATCGCAATGAACAAATTCCTACTGCATAAACACCAGAAAACCAGCAGTGTTTTCAAGGCTAAAACGAGTCTGTTAACCATCCGAAATCAATCCCGAGCCCCTCGGGACCCCAACCAAATATACCAACACATCCCATAACATCATTCAAACTTAGTTGCACTCTCAAAACACCAAAACTAACATCAAAACACCAAATTCACATCGGATTCAAGCCTAACAACTATTGAAATTTCTAAAATTCACCAATGATGTCGAAACTATCCAAATCAACTCCGATTGACCTAAAATTTTGTAGACGAGTCCAAAATGACATTACGAACTTGTTGCAATTGTTGGAATTCAATTCCGATCCCGATAGCCTATTTTCCACTGCCATCCGGAATCGCCAAAAACTAACTTTCACCAATTCAAGCCTAATTCTACACCGGACATCACCAAATTATTCTGAAAACACTCCTAAGTCCCAAATCACCTAACGAAGCTATCTGAGACATAAAATCCGCATTCCGAGGTCGTTTACCAATAAGTCAACTCTTAGTTGACTTTACCCATTTTAAGGCTATTCTTAAGGACTAAGTGCTTGAATTCTCATTTAACCATTTCAATTCCAAGCCTACCAACTCTAACACATTAATACCAGAATAACCAATCTATAATAAGTCAATAGCAACAGTTATAATGCAGGTTTTTACGTAACGACGGACCGGGTCGTTACAGTTATCTTATCCTAAAACAGGATTTCTAAGTGTCAACATTGCAATGTTTAAACACGTTTTCAGGAAATGCCAAATAGCTCGTTCATTAATTGTTTAGACTAAAACAGGATCTCTAGGTGTACACGGAAGCTAAGAATATTATAGTAGAGAATATCATTTATTAGCAAGATTTTTCTAAGTAAGAGGGAACATGCTGAAACAGTAGGTGTGAGACCTAAGAAACATGATTTCTAACATGAATTTGAACATATGGGCCTAAACATGATATCTATAGCACGGATAGGAAATAAAAACTAACAGCATGGTTTCTAATGCATGAATTTGAACATATGGTCCTAAACATGATATCTATTGCACAGATAGGGAATAAAAGCCTAACAGCATGGTTTCTACCCCTTTAATAGCTAAAGCATACATAGGTACCCCCTCCCTTTTTCACTATCCATCCCCTGAGTTGTTTACAAATTATTATAGACCAAGGATTATGAATTATAGAACCAAAAAGAAAATAAGAAGTTATTCTATAGGGAGCCTTCAATTAGGCCCAAATCCTCCAAACCTCATTGCCATATGGTATTTTATAGCCCTCCATAATCCGGGTGTGTCAAAAGTCCCTAAGGACCTCAAGGGCTCCAGGGCAATGCTCACACCCAGACTTGGTAACCAGGAATTGAACATGTGCAGTGTGGAAGTACCAGCCTCAGTGTGTCAGAGTTCAGAGGGAGCTCAGGGGTCCCAAAGCAGTGCTCACACTGAGGGGGCAGGACTTAAGGGTCTAGGAATAAAGTGAAGTGCAGGAGATAAGTTTGAAAAGGTTTTGGCAAAAAAAATAGTGTTGGATTATAACAGTAAGTGAAGAAGTTTTCTAGAAAAAAGTTTTGATCAGTAATAAAACAACCTGAGTATAAGGTAGACATTTTTGGAAAAGCATCAAACAACTTGAACATGTCCAACATATTCAAACATAGATTTCACTCAGGGACATTAGGAATTGGGGACACATAGAAACAAGTTAGCATTAAAGTGTCACAGACTAGTATAGAGTCTGAACAGTCACAAACACAGTTGGTCAACAAGAATTCATGCCAAGATCTAAACATAATCAGATTCGAGGGAGTACTGGGAGAGGGTAGTACATGATTACACATAGGTTTAAGAAAACAGTTCAGAATATGGCATGTGTTCAAGATTACATGGAGGCTAAGTAATACACAATGCAATTGTAGTACCCTAGGGATCACAGAAGACGTAAACAGGATGACATTGAAACACACAAGAGGGAGTACACATGCTGAGGCTAAAGGGGAAATGGTAAGACCACAAGTATACAAATTAGTTGCAAGTAGGACAACAAAGCCATAAATAAAAGAAGATTAGAAACAAGATGAATCGTAGTACCCAGAGAAACATGTTGTTTTGGAGACTTTAAATATAAATTGGAAACATACCAGTTGAAGTCAACAACTACAGAGTAAGAAGTAAACAAGTAGAATAACTAGTCTTGGCTTCCAGCCGACTAGTAATAGCAGGCAATCAAGAGGAGCAATAGAATGTGTGTGTGAGTAAAGAGAGTAGAACAAGGTATCTGTTCTGTGTCTGTGTTAATGAAAAGAGCAGTGTCTTTATAGTTTTTGAAAACGAGTAGTGAATAAGGTAGGAAATCAAAATTAACCAGTAATTAAGGGACTGAGTATCAATCAGTACACAATCAATATAGGTGTCCCTTAATTGGAGGAATCAAGTTCAATCGGTATTAAACAAACAGCAAATAAGGAAAGATACCATATGTAGCTTAGAGTAATATTCATAATAGTTTAAAATCAACGTAAGTACCCCTTAATTGAAGGGGTTAAGTTCAAAGGGTTAATAGGCAAATAGCAAATAAGGAAAGTTCCCATATGTGACATGCATATAACATATAAGGAAACAATTTTAACCCAGTACAAGCATACAATAGAGGCTAGGTTCATAGATTCTAATTAAGGGAATGAGAACCAATTAACAGCAAATTAATCGTGTAACAAGGTAAGAAATAGACTAAGGTCAGAAATTAGTAAGAATATCCCATGAGGAATCAGTAAGGTTTCAAATCACAAGGAATCAGGGATTCTAACAAGTTGAAACTACAGAGAATCAGGAATTCGAACAGGAACAACATCAATTAAAGGAAATTAGTATGAATTGAATAAATAACAGGCAAGAAGCCTGAAACCCTAGTGGTGAAAGCATATGAGATTAGGGATTTACATGAACTTATAGGGTAAACAGTAATATAAACGGGAAAGCAGGAGAAATAGATGAATAACATAGGGTAAAACCTCAGTGAATCACAAAGCTCATAAAACATAGACACATATGCAAATAATATTATTACAGACAAAATCAGGGACTTAGGGTTTAGGACTAGAAATTAGGGGTTTCAACACAACAACTTAGACGAGAGCGATAAACCTAAATAAATCGCTAAAACACAGTAGGAATCATAGAATGACATTAAAAAGTTATAGGAAAATCGTTTCAGAAAGGGGTCATGAAACCCTAGTTTTGAAAACGAAGAGTCATTTTAGAGAACATCTGAAAATCTTTGAGAAAACAACGAGATAACTTAAAATATAAATAGATCTATCATAGATCTAAAAGAATCAGAGAGTTTTAAAGTTTAGGGTTTCAAAGAGAACCCAAAAAGATAAGAAAACCTCAAAACATTAATGGTCTAAACCCCAAAAGTCATAGATCTTACTCGGATGGCCGGAGAATGGTGAGTACAGGCCTAGGGGGGTAGGAGAGTGAGCCCAGATCTCTTGAAGACCTTAGGGATAGCAACACCGGTCGTAAAGGAACCATAGGAGGCAGGAGGGTGGTGAGGATTCTATGGCCTCCGGTGGAGAGGTAGCCGGAGAAGATGAAGGGGCTCATCGGAGCCGTAGAAGAGACCAGAAGTCTCTAGAGAACTAGAGAGATAGAGAGAGGGAGTAGAGAGATGAGAGACCGAGTGAAATGAGGGGTCGGGGGGGTTAGTCTAGGTTTAATTATGGTAACACTAATCTGGGCCATTGATTTAGATTGATCAACGGCTCAGATTAGTCGTGGGGTTGGGACGGGTATGAATTTGGTTTGGGTTGGGGTTAATTGAGTTAATTAAATCAGGTGGGTTGGGTTTAATTTAGGCTATGTTTTAAATAAAGATGGCTAATTGTTAAATACCCATCAAAACCAAATAAATAATTAATAAAAATAGCTAATAATTATATAAAAATAAAATTAATGCTACATAGATGAAACTTAAGGTAATTAGCTAATATTAAAAATATAAAATGACCAAGTATAGAATTAAAATAGCATAAATGTACAATTAGGCCATAATTACAAAATTTGTAATTAGAGCTAAATAATGCCAAATTGGCTAATTTACGAAAATAATTAAATCCCAGTAGGATTAAAATACTGTATTGAGCTGGAAAATATTTGAAAATTATCTGTAATACAATTTATGCATAATTATTGAATAAAAATACTGAATAAATTGGAAAAGAAATTAATAAAATATGTAAAATTATGGAAAAACTGACAGTTATTATAAAAAGCGATTTTGAAGGCATATATGCAAATTTTACAATGATTTGAGAAAAAATTGGGTATCAACACCAGGTTTCTGAATTTTTTCTTTGCATTTTCTGTTTTGTTATTTTTATTGTTTCCTACCGTTTGATTATAGTTTTTGTTATAGTATAAAATTCGTTGTTATTTCGTCCATGTTTGAAGTCATTTAGTACAATCCCTTGTTAATTAGTTTGATTAGCGATTGTTTGTCTCTTGGTTATTATGGTTATTTAGTTGTTAATGTATTGAATTTATTCAAGTGTGTTGTTTAATCATAGTTGTTTTAATGAAGCAAATAGGTTGTATGTGATATGTTAAGTTAGTGGTTTCAATTAGTTAGTTTGGATAGTGTACTTGTTTTTTTTTTTTTCTTAGTTATTAGATTCTGAATTTGCCATAGTTGATTTATAGTTCAATTTCTAAGTCTAGTTATGTGTTTTTCTATCTTAGTTGGGTTTGAATCATACATATTAGTAGTGATGTTGTAAGAGCTGAAGTTGATATTATTTTATCAAAAAATAGGGTGCTAGTAGCCTACTTTTTACTAGTAGGGTGGCTGAAATAATATTTTTTCTACTTGCTATTGCTATAACAGATTTTCAGGCTGTCCTTTTACCATTTGGACAGCCTTTGAACAGTGTTTAGCACACAAAGTCGGTCATTTTTCGATAATTTTTTGGTGAACCAAAATCTGTCCAAAGAGTGACTTTATTTGCCTATTTAAGAGGCTGCTCTTTCCTCACTTCACACATTCTATTTTTTACACTTCCACACCTCTTTAGAATTGCTTGAACACACAAAAACATATAAGAATCAGCAACTAAAGCACCCTTTAGTAAGCTGAAATGGTGAGCTTTGTGAGTGAATTTTAGAGTGCAAACCTTTTGAAAATATAGGTCTTCTTGAGAGTTGGTTCTGGGTTCTTCTCTAAGGGTTTTCGGGCTGTTTAAACGCGATTTTGCTGCTGTTTTTTGCTGCTTTTGTTGCTGAAATTCAGTTCTTCCCCGCTGACATTTTCTTTTCTGCTATCCAGGTAATTCTCTCAAAGTGCTACTGCAATTTTGAGTCAAGAATGAATAGAAATGAAGCAGATTTAAGTATTCTTCATCTTCTTTTCGAGCATTAAATATCTTGTTTGTGTAGGATTTTGTATGTAAGCATGTATAATGAATGTTGAACTTCTTATTTAATTGTGGTTGACACCGTGTTTTAAATATTTTTGGATCATAGCTCGTTGACCTTTTTTGTCCGTTGCAATGTATTCTTAAAGTCGGGAGATTATCTCGTATTTTAGGCTAATGCATATTTCATGATAAAAAAAAATTCTTTTAATTTTATAAGTTTTTTCTTTTTAGTAGCTTATTGAGTTTAGTTTGCCTTAGATTTGTTAGCCAATGTTCAACAATCCGTGATGTTTATTCACTTTTTTTATTAGTGTTTATTTCTTGTAATTATGATTTATAAATATTCTGGTGTGGATTTAATTCTATGAATATAAAATAGCAGTTAGGTGATTGAAAGGATAAAAATATTGCCCACTACATACATAATAATGGTTTATCAATAGTTAATAGTAAGTTGGGCAGGAAAAAAATGATGGCCCAAAGTTAATAACTAACAGTTGGCCCAATGGCCAATTAACTTCTATAGGGGCAGTAGCCCAAATATTTACTTTAATTGGGCTCGATGCCCATGACAACCAAAACAGGCTGGCATTTTTAAATAAGTGGACTGGCCCATCACTAATGTTTCATATCTCTTTTTTATATATAATAAAAAGCCAAAAAAAATCAGTTTTTCTTTAATTAAAATAACTTTACAGCTTAATTTTCTTAATAATTAATTTAAACGCTAGGCAACTAGTAGAGGCGTTTTAACTTTTTTATTCACGAATTCGCTTGCGTAGCACGATACTTAATATTTTAGTATTTCTTTCAGTGTAGTAATTATTTTTCAAAAGTAATAATGTACTACTAATCCTTGTCATAACTGTGGATTCGCTTTCGTAGCATTGTTATGATAAAATTAATAAATTTCGTCTCTATCACGTATTCGCTTGCGTTGTGTGGTCATGACATCTTATTATTCAAAATTTTCTTTAATTTTTCTAATAATCAAGAAATAAAAGTGGATAGGTAAAACATGAAAATCATATAAATAACAGTTTTTTCAAAATTAATTCAAGCCAAGTTTTAAGTCAATAAAGCAACCGTGCTAGAACCACGGGACTCGAGGAATGCCTTACACCTTCTCCCCAGTCAACAGAATTCCTTACCCGAACTTCTTTTTTTCGCAGACCAATAAAAATAGAGTCAAATCTTCCTTCGATTAGGGATTCAAATAAATGGTGACTTGGAACACCGGAAAAATCAATTCCAAGTGGTGACTCTGTAAATAAAATAATCTCTACTCAAATTTTTCACTTCAATTGAAAAAACCCTTTAACCCACAACCCTTTTGAGGGTAGCAAAGGGGTGTGACAACCTCGTGCACACGTAGCCCCAGCAAATAGTAGGACATATTCAATTAATTTACCTATGGGGACAATTTCCCCTCATAAAGTTAGAAAGGAGACTTACCTCGCTCCGAAGATTCATAACCTGCCTCCAAGCCCTTCCGACGACTCCAATTGATGCACAACGCCCCAAAACTAGTCAAATGACAGGCAAACCAATGAAAATATACTCTATACTTGTACCAAGTCAATTTATATAAATTCTCAACTACGCTCGAAGAATTGACAAAATTGCTCTCGGGCCCACGCGCCCGGATTCCCAAATTTTTCGAAGATAAGGATTACCCATGACTTTACTAACTCCAATATGTAATTTATTCTTAATTTTATGCTCAAATTCGTGGGCAAAATCCAAAAATACATATTCTAGGTCTTTGTTCAAAAATTCCAAATTTCCACCAATCTCATGTCTAATCTATGTATAACCCAAGTGTTTTAGCTCAAAGATGAGAAGAAATCACTTACCTAGAGTTTCTTTGATGTAAATCCTCCATTGAAGCTCCCAAAAATCGTCACACCAAATAAAAAATGAGAGAAATTGGCCAATCTTAAAACAATTTGCCCAGGTGCTTCATCGAGTTGTACCTTGTGATGTGCAGGTTGTACATCCTATTACAATTTTCCCCTGTAGTACACCTTCTATTGAAATGCCCATAACTCCTTGTAGAAATATCCAAATGACAAACAGTTTAAAGATTTAGAAACTAGACTCGAAGATCTTTCTTTTGATAGGTTGTACACCATATAAATCTTTATATATTTCGAGATATGAGATTCCAAAATCAGCTCCATGCATCAGTAAATTCTGTCGAAACTGTTTCACCAGCCATCATCAATCGATCATAACTTTCTGATCAAATGTCCAAATTATGAATGGTTTAACTTTATGGAAACTAGAATGCAAGGTTTACAACTTTCATATTTTGTAAATTTTCATATTCTTTATAGATTTTGATATATATGCTTCCAAAGTCGGCTCTGCGATCGCACCAATTGTTGTCCAAAACCAGCTGTTGCAGCAGAAAATCAGCAGCTCTTTTGTCCGAAATTCATTCTGTTAACCTTCCGAAATCCACCTGAGGCCCTCTGGACCTTAACCAATTATACAAACATGTCCCAAAGCATGATACAAACTCGCTTGAGGCTTCAAATCACATCAAACAACGTCGAAATCATGAATCGCACCCCAATTCAAGCTTAATGAACTTTAGAACTTGAAACTTCTACATTCGATGTCGAAACCTATCAAATCACGTCCGATTGACCTCAAATTTTGCACACAAGTCACATTCAACATTACGGGCCTGCTCCAACTTTCAGAATCGCATTCTGACCCTGATATCAAAATTTCCACTTCCAGTCGGATTTCTCAAAAACCTTCAAATTTCTATCTTTAGCCAAATGACTTCAAAATAATCTACGGACATCCGAATTCACTTCCGATCGCGTTCCCAACTCCAGAATCACCTTACGAAGCTATTCCCAGACTCAGAATCCCAAACGGATATCTATATCACTGAAATGCCTTTCAACTCATACTTATGAAATTCCTTCTAAAATGCTAACTTCCACAATATATGCCGAAACGCTCCCCAGTTATCCAAAGCTCGATCCAAACATACGCCCAAGTCCGAAATCATCATACGAACCTGCCGGAATCTTCAAATCGTGATTCCGAGGTCGTTTACTCAAAATTTCAATCTTAGTCAATTCTTCCAACTTAAGGCTTCCGAAATGAGAATTTTCTTTCCAATTTGACTCTGAACTTCCCGAAATTCAACTCCGACCACGCCTACGAGTCATAATATCTTAAAGGAAGCTGCTCATGTCGTCAAACTGCCGAACGACGCGCTAGAGCTCAAAACGACCGGTCGGGTCGTTACATTTAATTTAAAAATAAATTATATTTGAATATATATTTCACTTGAAATATATTAAAGTTTTATGAGTAAAAATGTAATTTACTTGAAAAATGAGCACTTTTTAAAAACTATTTGCAACTAATCTTCAAAATTTTAGTGCAATATATAATCAAATAATATTTTAAAATTGAGTTTCAAAAGAAAAGGAAAAAATATTTATGGACAAACGGGATTTTATAGTATTTAAAAAAGAACTCCAAAAATTAGTTTTATAGGCGATTGGTCGTCTACCGTCCGATCCCTGTTGACTTGTTGAAGATAATCGAGACTCGTCATTATAAAACGGACTCCCATTAGGGCAAACATAACAACTGTTTCAGCATCGCCGTCAGCCTCCTCCTATCGATTCCCTCTCTACCATCACAAACTCTACTTTGTTTTATCTTGTGTGAGTATTATTTTTAGGTCTTTTTTTCAATAGAAATTGAGTGGTTATCATGTCCAGTGGCGGATCAAAGGGGTGTCTTCGCCCAAAAAATTACATTGAATAGTTCGGTAATTTTTTTTAAATATATATATATATATATATGTATATATACTGTATAATGACACAGCTCCGCCACTGATCATATCTTTGTAGTAAATTGGGAAGGGAAAGAATGATGAGATCTTTAGCATATGTGCAAACGCAGCATCCCCTGGTTTGGGTGGGTGCAGTGAGCGGCACTTTCCACACGAGATTTCTGACTCTCCCTTTCTCCTACTAAATCCGTCTGCTATTCCCTTTTTCAATTGAAAGAGAAAAAAAAAGGATTTAACTTTGAAACTTTAGAAGAATATATGTGGTTGAATTTGAAAAACAAAAAAATAGTTTCTAGATTGATCTGTTTGTCAGTTGGCCAATTTATTTGGCGTAATTAGTTTTAAATGGTTGATTGATTTGTTGAATCGATTATCACATACTAAGCTAGCGTTTGGCCATAAATTCTCAAACAAAATTTGAAAAATCTAACTTGGTGAAGTTTGGTTTGAAGATCAAAATTTGTTTATAATACGTCTTCAAAACATATTTCCCAACTTTATTTTGGAAAAATATATATAAAATTCTCAAGTTTTAGAATTTTGACCCAAAATTATCAATTGATGTGATTTTGAGATTTGAAGTTTGGGATTTGGGATTTTGTCAAAATGTGTTCAAATTTTATGAACATGAGTTTGCCAAATAAATCTCAAATTTATTTTGGCAAAACTCATAGTCAAACGGGTCCTAAGTGTGTTCATGATTTGGTTTTGATCGGTTTTTTCCTAAAAAGAAATCAAATCAAGTAAGTCGGTTCTTCAAATAATAGAACTAAACCAAACTAATAAAATTGATTTTTTATTCATTCGGTTTTGAACGGTTTTGGTCCAAATCATATTTTGGAGACTACGTTTTCAATGTAATACAATCAAAATAATTGTTCTTCGACAAATCTATGATTTATCAAGATATATTGACGATAACTGAATCAAATAGTAATGAATAATCTAAGTACTTAATTAAAAATCAATTATTTTTAACATGAATAAATTTTTGTAGTTAGAAAAGAAAACTACCAACCAAATAAGAATATAAAGTCAAAGAATTAGATTATTATAATAGCAAAAAAAAAGACTAAAATATAATCGACGACTATGTACCATAAAATTTTAGAACATTTATATAAAATTATACATATATATAAATGTAATAATAAATTTAAATAGTTACTTCTATGGTCGGTTTGATTGATTTTGCGGTTATTTTTTTATTAAAAATCAAACCAAACAAATTTAAAGTTTTTAAATTTCAAAATCAAAATCAAACCAAATCTAAAAAGTAGTGATTTTTTGGTCTTGTAGAGGATGAGGTAATTAGTGCTAGGATAACTTATACCTTCTTTGTAGAAATTATGCAATTGTCATTTTTAATATAACATACCAAACAGTGGATAAAAAACAATATCAGAATAACTAATCTCAGCATTAATCCCAACATAATTAATCTCAGCATAACTTATACTGGCATGACGACCCCTAACTGTTTGGCAGAAAAAAACTAATAATGGAACCTGCTAAGAAGAAGAAGAAAAACAAAAGTCAGTTCTCAGCTTGACCAACATTGCAATGCCTCAATATCTTCTTTGTCAATAAAAAGATCATAAATGTGCCAACCGTTTGTGCAACGAACAAAGTTGTATTTTAGGACTCAAAGCCTAAACTTATTATATATCCAACAATTTCAGCATGATCATGATATAATAAGCACTTGTACTTGTGTACTGGCCTTGGCTTCAATGAAATTAAAATACAAGTAAGCAATCAAAATTTGTGGAATCAAAGTAATTTTATAGTATTATTTATCTACATTTTTTGTATTAGTGTTAGCATCAACGAAATCTTTATTGGGATTAATAATGGTATTGCATGAAAAAGAACAGTTTAATAATGGTTCGAATCTGTTACTTTGCTCTTAACAGTATTTCGCAAATCTAATGCATTTGACGCGTCAAAAAGCAAAACCAAATGAATAGGTAAATAGTATAACCAAGGATAAATGTAGACAGTCAAATGGTAAATTTGACCCTTTTTCTTCCTTCTATTCCATATCTCTATTACTACTAACCAAGACAGGTGATTCTCTGCACCTTTGGCATAAAGAATGAAAAGGGTATCTCTAATATCCTTACGGCTTGTTTGAATATGATGTTACTTAAATTTTATTGTATAGTATTGTATCGTATTGTATTTTATTGAGTGTCGAACCCATAGAGACTTGTGTAAACTACTCACTAAATCACTATAATTGTTATTCAATCAAGACAAGATAAGAATCCAATAACGTGACTATACTATACTACGATTCTAAGAAATAACTAATTATCAAGTAACGAGTTGATTGTTGTGTATTCAATAGAGACAAATATTCCAGGGTTGTGATCGATTCACCATTCGTATTGTGTTCTAATTAACTCTCCCTTTCATATAATTCACGCATGGTTGCTAATTAATCGATAATTGCTCTCATAACCTTCTCCCGAAGCACTACTCGCCTATTCTCAATAGATTAACGCCTATATTCCTATGAAATTAATCTATTAGAACACACTAAGATTACGATATTTAATTAAGCACGGTGACTAGGTATATTCCTATCCTAACCACAAATCCGCTTCCCTGAAGGGTTAAGATCGCGCTCTCTTCAATTCTTCCCTAATCTATACACGGCTTTCCCAAGCATAGCATAGATAGTATATAGAACCTAACTGTTTGCCAGACAATTAAGCAATTAAACACAGAATTGAAGAAACAACCATATATTGAGTAAACTAAAATCAAAGTTAAGTTAATGTCGAACAACAATATTCATGGCTAATCACAACCCCAGAACAATGGGTGTAGCCACTCATGATATAACCAAACAATTGCATAAGTATTGAATTAATTGTAAATACTAGAAAAGGATAAAGAAAACTGAGAATTCTCCGCTTCCTAACGATCTCGTGTGTGTTTTTCCTCCAAAGTGGTGTCCACTCCCCCAAAAAATAGGTTTAGTCTTGCTTTTATACGTGTTGGATAGGTCTAGG
Organism: Nicotiana undulata; assembly: GCA_005239495.1. Classification (NCBI taxonomy): domain Eukaryota; kingdom Viridiplantae; phylum Streptophyta; class Magnoliopsida; order Solanales; family Solanaceae; genus Nicotiana; species Nicotiana undulata. Next base: position 64,463 of record ML263535.1, read on the forward strand.
GTCGAATAAACCGTGTCCTGGAAAAAATAGGCAAAATTCCCGTCTTCGGCGCCCTGGGTAGCGCCATGCGCCCACCAGGGCGCTACTCACAAATTGGTTACTGCCCACAGCGCCACAGGTGGTGCTAGGCGCTGCCTGTGGCACCCAATTTCGCAATTTTCCCGGTTTCGTCCGTTTTGGCTCTAATTTCGCGTGTTTCTCTCCCAATTGATCTAGAATCATTCCTACACATAAAATCACTTCAAATTAATTTAAATCATCACATTTAATATCCCAAATTCACGAAACAAAAGTAAAATATGAGGCGATATACATAAAAATATATATATACTTTAAGCTAAACATCAACACCCCACACTTAGACTCTTGCTCGTCCTCGAGCAATGGGACAATCTACTATCCTTCAACATGTACAAAGTTCATTATCAAGGAGCATTTTACTTTTAATCACACACTTTACCCCTTGACCATGATCGATACCGGCAATCAAGTATGAACATACAAAAATTCACATTCTTCTCCTTTTTTTAAAACATGCCCAAGTATAATAATTTACTCAATCATACCAACGACCTAATTGCAACCACCCAACCTCAAGAGTCAACTTGTAACCACTAAGCCCTCTCAATTCACGCACTCACCCAACAAGGAAGTTTACAACATTACCAATTGCTCATGAGATCATGTGCCCTCACCAACAACAAAAGAGTGAATATATCTAGTCCACACATTCAAATATGCTTTGAACATAATTTAAGACATCAAACAAAATTTCACTCACTCTCACAAGGAATTCATATGCATCCTGTGGTCGTACCATAAGCTTGCTCGTAGTGTAGATCTTTACTAATTTAGGCTAGCCATATCTAGGATCAATCAGGACTTTTAAGGTTGTAATGTAGGCTAAGGGACGGGTAGGATATATTTAGGAATAGTGACTAACCCTCCTAAGCACTTTAATACGTTACAATCACAATTCAACACATATTCTTCTCAACCAATTCACTTGCCACAACCCATATACAACATAGCCCTTTTTCAATTAAGCACTTCTATACTTCCACTAGCACAATTAAAGAAAAAGTGGAGATGTGTCTCTTTTTATACATACTTTCACTATCATTTTCTCTTCTTTCTTTTACAATAATATTTTTTTTTACACACACTCCATACATGAAAGTTCATTGGCTAGTGGCTTTTGATTTTAATTTTTGTGCACCAACGAGCCCTTCTATAACTCCACTCAACAACTAATCCCCAATATCTCACCTTACTTCTTTTAGAGACTAAGTGCGTTAGGAGGTAAAGGTGTAAAAATCTCAATTTAAGAACAAAGTAGGGCTACAACTTGTAATGTGGTTGCCAAAGAAAAGGTTTATAGCTCAAAGGGGCTAGCAATGGAATTTTTTTATTTTTGTGGGTCAAGTACATCCATGATCAAGAAAGAAAATGTCTACGTCATCTCCTAGATTAGCATAACCTACAATTTCGCTTCGATTAACACACGGGGAAAGTTCTAGACTACACAGAATAGCATAGAAAATTACTAGACCTCACTCACACATTGCACATGACTCAATCACAACGGTTTTTGCTCAACTCTCAAGTCAAGCAAGCACACATAATTGAGAGAATTAAGCAATATTGCGCTATGTTGCATACAAGTCAAAAAACTGAGCTAAAGCATCACAAAATAGGTTATTTACCCTTACTTAGGCTTCACATGTCAAACCAAATACAAGGGAAAGCAGAATGTATGTCATAACCTAATATGCCGGCACCAAACATGTCAATAGGTATTTCTAAGTTACTCAGTTTCTTCCTAACTACTCCTAAAAACAATTAAAGTGCCCGGTTCGAGATACACCCTTGAAAAAGAACCGGTGCCCAAAGAAAAACCAAGGGATACTACCATACTATCCTAAAAAAAATCTTTTTGGTATTTTTTTTAATCGAACTTTATCCCTCAAGAAAATTGTCCAACATATCCATCATTGGAAAAAGTCCGAGCTTTTTCTAAAAAAAATTAATTTTATACAATTACACCTCAGAAAGTAGTTTTCCTACCCCGCACTTATGTTATGCATAGTCCTCGATGCATGATCACAAAGAAAAATATTAAAACAAGGGTGAGAAATACTCCTTGAGACCCTCTCGGGCCTAGCTCGGACATGATTTCAATCTTTAGAGTCGGGATGACCCCACACTTAACCTCAAACATGCCCCTCAGCTTCAACTTTGGGTACTCAGACTTCCCCTACTCTGCAAACTAAAAATAACACAAAACTTGACATTAAAAAAAATAAAAATAAAAATAAATAAAAGATATACAGGCTGGGTTGCCTCCCCACAAGCGCCTTATTTATAGTCGTGGCACGACTATGTTACTCTGCTCAGGATGGTCGCTTTCTCTTCTTCTTTCTTCCATGAAGCCTAGCCTTTTTGCACCCACTTAACGGGTCTCTTTTTTCATCTCTCGCTCTTTTCTCAATCATCTTTACACCCTCAGCTTGCAACACCACCTCCTCTAGATCACTGCCATTCACATAAGGACTCTTCTCTATCCCCTTCAAGTCGACCACAGTAATCATGCACAAGTCCTCATAATGCTTTGGGAGTTTAAGTGCCTTGTACACATTAAAAGTGACCTCCTCATCGTCAACTCTTATTTTTAACTTCCCTGCCCTCACATCAGTAATTGCTCCACCAGTAGCTAAGAATGGTCGCCCCAAAATAATGGGCACTTCCTCATCCGCCTCGTAATCAAGCACAATAAAATCAACGGGAAGAATAAACTTTCCCACTCGAACTAACACATCCTCAATAATTCCTTCCGGCATAACTAGCGACCTATCTGCTAACTGTAGAGTGATTGTAGTAGGTCTAAGCACCCCCAATCCGAGTTTCTTGAACAAAGAATATGGCATCAAATTTATATTAGCCCCTAAATCACACAGGGCTCTACTAACTTCTAGTTTTCCAAGAGACAAAGGAATTGTGAAACTCCCAGGATCCTTCAACTTAGAAGGAAGTTGAACCCTAGCACTGCACTCTTCAGTAAGTGCAACAGTTTCGAACTCTGCATGTCTTCGTTTGTTTGCCACAATATCTCTGATAGACCTTGCATACTTAGGCACTTCTTGCAAAAATTCCACCAAAGGCAAATTCACACTCACTTGGCTCAACATATCTAAGAATCTCTTGTACTTAGCATCATCTTTTTTCTTCTTCAGTCTTTGTGGAAACGGAGGTGGTGGCCTTGTCTCAATTACTGGCTCAGGTCCTTTATCATCTCTCTCATTCCCCTCAACTGGCTTGGGAGCTAATTCTCTTTCAGGATGAGCTGTATTCTTCTTTTTCTTTGGAACTTCTTCTAGTACTCTTCCATTTCTCAAGGTAATAGCATTGACTTGAGCCTTAGGATTAGGCTCAGTATCACTAGGAAGAGCCCCTACTGGTCTGGTATTTTGGGCACTATCAAGTTGTCCCATTTGGCGTTCCAAATTTCTCATTGATGGTGCTTGGGCCAGCTGATCAGCCATTAATTTCTGATTAAAAACTAGCTGGTCGGACATCATTCTCTTCATAATCTCTTCAAGGCCAGCTGGTTGTTCAGCCTGAGGTGGTCTGTATTGTTGTTGAGGTGCTTGAGGCCTGTATTGATTCTGAGTGCCTTGACTTCCGCCCCAAGAGATGTTTGGGTGGTTTCTCCGGTTGGGATTGTAAGTGTCCCCATACTGATTTGTTTGGCCTCGATTTGCATTACCCACAAAATATACAAAATCTGGATTTACTGGGCATAGATTGTTCATGTGACCCTTTCCACAGACTTCACAAAATACCTGAACAAGTTGCGCTGGTTGCACTGGCTGGGCTTGTTGCTTGTTAATGATCATGGTCATCTGATTGACTTGGTTAGTCCGTGTAGAGATATGTGCTGATAATGCTGAGACAACATCTAATTCAAGAACCCCCGGTGACTTTTGGACCATATTCCTACCCATCTCTCCTTGCCAATCCGGATTGCTTTTGGAGAATTTGTTCAATAATGCAAATATTCTGTCATAGTTCTTTTCCAATACTTGGCCTCCAGCTGCAGCATCTACCACAATCTTTGTTTGGGGATGGAGCCCTTCTATGAAAGTGTGAACTAACACTTCGTTCGTCTGATTATGATGAGGACAGTCTCTGAGTAGCCCCTTGAACCTTTCTATGCTGAGTACAACGATTCTCCTGCTTTCTGTTTAAAGGACACTATCTCACTTCTGAGCTTTGCAGTCTTGCCTGAAGGGAAGAACCTTGCTAGAAATTTTCTTGCCAAATCATTCCATGATGTAATGGAATTAGTTGGTTCTGCCTTTAGCCATCGCTTTGCTTCGCCCAACAGAGAAAATGGAAAAAGTGTGAGCCTCACATAATCTGGCATGACCCCGTTAGTGATATAAGTAACACTAATCTCCAAGAAGTTCAGAATGTGTTGGTGTGGATCCTCGTGTGGAAGACCCATAAGCTGCCCGTTTGCATGAAGTAGCTGGATCATGCTCTGTTTCAGCTCAAAGTACCCCGTGATTCTGGGCTTCATGATGCTGGAGGTAACATTAGCAATAATGGGCATTGCTACCTCCTGAAAAGTCATATGTTGCTCATCCGCCATGTTCACAGGAAATTGAACGAGTTCCTGAATGTTGTTTGTATCCCTTGCTTCCCTCAACCTCCTGTGAAATGTTCTCTCAGGTTTGGGGTCAAAGCCGTCAAGTCTGTCTTGGCTTCTGACCATACGCATTCAATCAAAGTTCCTGAGATTAGAGCAACAATCAAGTAACGTTAGACTAGACAAAATCAACTATAAAAGAAAAAACTAGAAAGTAGTCTATATTCAAGTCCCCGGCAACGACGCCAAAAACTTGTTGCTCCCAAACGCACACGAAGTATACGTGGTCGTACAAGTAATATACTAATAAATCGAGTGTCGAACCCACAGAGACTTGTGTAAACTACTCACTAAATCACTATAATTATTATTCAATCAAGCCAAGATAAAAATTCAATAATGTGACTGTACTATACTACGATTCTAAGAAATAACTAATTATCAAGTAACGAGTTGATTGTTGTGTATTCAATGGAGACAAATATTCCAGGGTTGTGATCGATTCACCATTCGTATTGTGTTCTAATTAACTCTCCCTTTCATATAATTCACTCATAGTTGCCAATTAATCGATAATTGCTCTCATAGCCTTCTCCCGAAGCACTACTCGCCTATTCTCAATAGATTAACGCCTATATTCCTATGAAATTAATCTATTAGAACACACTAAGATTACGATATTTAATTAATCACGGTGACTAGGTATATTCCTATCCTAACCACAAATCCGCTCTCCTGAAAGGTTAAGATCGCGCTCTCTTCAATTCTTCTCTAATCTATACACGGCTTTCCCAAGCATAGCATAGATAGTATATAGAACCTAACTGTTGGCCAGACAATCAAGCAATTAAACACAGAATTGAAGAAACAACCATATATTGAGTGAACTAAAATCAAAGTTAAGCTAATGTCGAACAACAATATTCATGGCTAATCACAACCCCAGAACAATGGGTGTTTAGCCACTCATGATATAATCAAGTTGTTGATTAGGGTAATTAAGTAGAAAGATTTTATTTTATTTTGTATTTATTCTCTAGCCTAATTATAGGTTGATATTATTCTGTAGCTTAATTGTAGGACTTAATTGTAGGAATCATTGATTCCCTTTCCTAGTTTAGCCATAGGATTCATTGTATAAATATCAGTACCTTTGATGTGAATAATACACAACAATACAAGAAGCTCTTCTTCTTCTTGAAATCTTCATGGTATCAGAGCCCTGCTGCCATATTTGAGGTGAGTTTCCTCCCTCAGCAGCACTAGAGTTTCAATTCTCTGAAAGAGGTGAGTTTTTTCTCCCTCACAGTAAGTTGTACGCATCAAAGCTATTATAAAGCAGTAGTGTGGGAAAACTAACACCACTACGAGCTTCCTCAGGCGACGGCGACCAAACCCCAGTGAGCAGCTCCGAGAAAAACCACCGCACGCGCCCCCACGTGCCTCCAAACAGTGACAGTTCCAGCGCGCGTGAAGCCCACGCGCCGGCGAGTAGGCAATGTTCCAGCGACTTTTTTTTAAATTTTTTTGCTCCTCTCAGGTCGCCGGTGAGTTCCGACCATACCCCTGTTGGAATTTTATTATTCCAAGATTTTTTTTTCTCCCTTCTCAGTTCTGCCTCTGTTCTGCAATCTGCCCCTGTTCCCTTTTTTTTCTCTATACTGCACACCCTCAAATTTCTAAACAGTATTTATTACTCGATACTGCTGAAAAGATCTGGAATTCCACTAAGCGCACTTACTCTCGTAAGGGGAATGACGCTCAGGTCTTTGAAATTCGAAATAAGATTCATGCTACTAAGCAAGGCGAGTTAACTATCACTGACTACTATTCTGAGTTAACAGGATTATGGCAGGAAATTGACTACTATCAGGATCTTCAAGCAAAGTGTATTGATAATGCAGTTCTCTTCCAAAAATTGGTTGAAAAGGAGAGGATATATGATTTTTTGGCTGGTTTGAACCCAGAGTACGATCAGATCAGGGTTCAAGTTCTTGGTAAAACTCCTTTTCCTTCTCTTGAGGATGCATACTCTTATGTTCAACAGGAAGAGAGCCGACGAGGAGTCATGCTCTATTCCGCACCAACCGAGAAGTCTGGGTTAACTGTGTCTCATGAGCAATCAAAGGCGTTCACTTTTGATAAAGATCACTTGCACTGTGATTATTGTGGAAAGCCAAGACATACCAAAGAGACATGCTGGAAACTGCATGGTAGACGGTCGTGGAGGAAAGCGTGTCGGTCTATTAAGGGGACAAGTTCATATTGCAGAAAATGTGGAACCATTCAGAGACAATGCCTCAGAAGAAACTCTGTCTTCGGAGGAAGTTCAACACCTGCGCCGTCTCCTGAACAAAATTGACATTTCTAATGTTGGGACTTCCAATTATGTGCAGTCAGGTATTGCTTTTAATGCCCAACTTAATTCTTGGATTATTGATTCTGGTGCGAAAAAACACATGACAGGCTCCTCTAAAGGTTTTCAAAACTACTCTCCTAGCCCCAAAGGGGACTGCGTAAAAATAACTAACGGCTCCCTAACTCCTGTCTCTGGAACAGGTTCTGTTATCTGTACTCCTGATATTACATTGTCATCTGTTCTTCATGTACCTGAGTTTCCCGTTAACTTACTATCTGTTAACGCCATCACCAAACAACTAAAATGTAGTGTTGAGTTCTTCCCTGATTATTGTGTGTTTCAGGATCTTCAAACAAGGAAGAGGATTGGCAGTGGTAGAGTGCATGATGACTTATATTGTATTGATGGAACTCGAGCCTTTGGTCAGCTTTTTTTGGAAATACGAAGGTCAACCAAGAAATAATACAGTGGCATAGACGGTTGGGTCATCCATCCTTCTTTGTTCTAAAGAAATTATATCCTAGTTTATTTTCTAGAACTGAGTTTGAATCTTTGTCTTGTGATGCTTGTGAATATGCCAAGCACACTAGAACCTCTTATCCTTTAAGTGATAATAAAAGTACTATCCCTTTTTCGACTATTCACTCTGATGTATGGGGTCCCACTCAAACAGTTTCCTTGTCTGGTAGTCGATGGTTTGTTACTTTTATTGATTGTTGCACTAGGATGACTTGGGTATATCTGTTAAAAACAAAAAATGAAGTCTTCTCCTGTTTTCAGTCGTTTCATAAGATGATTTGTACCCAATTTGAGGTTAAAATAAAAATCTTGCGAACTGACAATGGCACAGAATATGCGGGTAAAGATTTTGGTGCTTATTTGGAGTCTTTTGGGATAATCCATCAAACTAGTTGTCCTTATACTAGTGCACAAAATGGGGTTGCTGAAAGGAAAAATAGGCACTTGCTAGAAGTGGCACGATCTCTAATGTTTACTATGAATTTACCTAAACCTTATTGGGGGGATGCCATTCTAGTAGCTGCCTACCTTATCAATAGAATGCCACTTAAAAGCCTCAATTTTTAGAGTCCCTTAGAAGCCTTGAAGAGTAAGAATGATTATATTGTTCCTCCGAAGGTGTTTGGCTGTGTTTGCTTTGTTCACACTAGAAATTCAGGAAAACTTGATCCTAGAGCTATTAAATGTGTCTTTATTGGGTATTCTCCAACACAGAAAGGGTATAAATGCTATCATCCTCCTTCTAGAAGATCCTTCGTCAGCATGGATGTTACCTTTCTAGAATCTGAGCCCTATTTTTACAATAAAACACCATCACCTCTTCAGGGGGAGAGATATAAGGATGAAGAGATGATTCCCACTGTTGAAAGGATTCCGACTGTTGAAACCCCTAAGACACGAGAATGTGAAGTTGAAGAAAGAATTCAGGGGGAGATTATTGGGCGTTTGGATAAACCTGATTTAATGACTTACTCAAAAAAAAAAGTTGAAGAAGTCATCATGCAATCTACTGAAGCTCAACCCTCTTCTGCAGTTGAAACTTCCTCTCCTGGTGAGTTATCTACATTTCCTAGTGAGTTCGATGTACCTATTGCTCACAGAAAAGGAGTCAGATCTTGCACCAAACATCCTTTATCTAACTTTGTCTCCTATGATTCCTTATTTCCTTCCTATAGAGCTTTTGCCTTGTTTATTTCTTCTGTGTCTATTCCCCAGAATTGGAGGGAAGCTTTTGCAGATTCTAAATGGAAGCAAGCTATGATTGAAGAAATGAAGGCCTTGTCAAAGAATGAGACTTGGGATTTTGTCACTTCACCACTAAATAAGAAATTGGTTGGCTGCAAATGGGTTTTTTCTATAAAGCACAAAGCTGATGATTCGATTGAAAGATTCAAAGCAAGACTGGTGGCTAAGGGGTTCACTCAAACTTATGGAGTGGA
>MDKH01226033.1:0-36379 GCA_005239495.1 Nicotiana undulata
TTGCCACGAGTATCCGACTCTGGGTGGCCCAAATCTATTCAATTCGATTGCATAATGTAAATACCACTTCAAGGGAACAAAATAGCTAATTAATTCGAAGCTAATACGCGAAATTAGGAAATGCGCCCAAAAAGTCCCCCCCGGTCCCACGTCTAAGAATCGGGTAAAAATTATATTTTCCGGACATTCGTTCACTCACGAGTCTAACCATATAAGAATCTCTCAAATCGGAGGTCAAACACCCAATCAAAACTCAATAATTTGGTCTATGAAGTTCATCCCATTTTCCCCATTTTCTACAAAAATATTTTGAAATTCGAGGTGGAATTTAAGATTGGGATCATGGAAATTGATCTATAACGGATAGAAATTACTTATCCAAGTTACCCAGGTGCAAATGCCTCCAAAAATCGCCTCTCCCGAGCTCTCAAAATCAAAAATGGTGAAAATAACATAAACCCTCGGAATTGGGTTTTTAAAAGACTGCCCAATCATTTCCTCTATGCGATCGCGGAAGCATAGCCACGATTTCGAAGCACATCTTGGCACGCGCCTAAAATCCTTCATCGCGTTCGCATCTACAGGTCTGCGATCGCGGACCCTCATCCCTCAAAGCTATGTGATCGCGTTAGGGGCCACGCGACCGCGTAGAACAAACGTTGACCCTGCCTCAGACCTAAGATCTCCTATGCGATCGCGACCTATGACATGCGATCGCGGAGGCCAAATACCTAATACACTGCGATCGCGCTTGGAGTTCTGTGATCGCGAAGAACATTTCTGACAGCCTCCATTTAAATCTACGCGATCGCGGACTTACATTTGCGATCGCGGAGAACAAATACCTGATGCTTTAAAACCAGCAATAGACTTAGGCCAAAATATGCCCGTTTGGGCATCCGAAACACACCTGAGGCCCCCAGGACCTCAACCAACACTACCAACTAACCCTAATACCTCATTCAAACTAGGTCGGTCCTTAAAAACATGCCTCATAACATCAAAATCATCAAATATGCATAGATTCAAACCTAAGAACATATGAATTTTCTAGAATTCACATTCGATGCCGAAACACGTCTAAACTCGTCCGAATGACCTCAAATTATTCACATAGGTCATAAATGGCATTACGGACCTGCTGTCGCTTTCGGAATTCCATTCCGAGTCCGATATCAAAATCTCACCTATCGGCCAAATTCGCCAAAATTCCAACTTTGCCCAATTCAAGCCTAAATGTACAACCGACCTCGAAAACATATTCCGAACACGCTCCTAACCCTGAAATCACCCAACGGAGCTAACGGAGTCAACGTAATTCCATTCCGGATCCGTCTTCACACAGTTCTAGCTATGGTCCAATTTCTAAAGCTAAATTCCATATTTATGAACTAAGTGTCCAAAACCACTCTGAATTTCACCACTCAACGCTCCGGCAAGTTTTAATAGCATAAACAGATATGGTAGAAGCAGTTATTAGGGGATCGGGGCACTAACTCTCAAAACGACCGACCGGGTCGTTACAACAAACATGTGTAGCCAATCTTGTCTGTAAGTTCAAAGTGTCCATGCTCTTTGTAAATCCCTTTAAATACCAGTATGAATACTTGGTTTGAATAAAAGCTAATCTTCTTAAAACTATGTGATTGTTTGTTTCTTGGCTCAGTTATATTTGCAACCATGTGGTCTGAACCTATGCACTTTTGAACATTAAATTGTTTTCTAAGAATTGTCCCTTACCCCTTCTATACTATTTTCAAACTCCTACTCTTAGCTATCTAGGGTCCTACCACCCCCAGTGTGAGAACTGCATAGGGTCCATGAGACTTCTCCGAACTCTGACACATTGGGGCTGGTCTTCCGAACTTTTACAAAATTGTTTCTTTGAAAAGGTTCTGGTGTGAGCATTGCCCGGGGTCCCTGGGGCCCTTGGGAACTTTGACACACCAGAAGCCCATTTTATGTGCTATGAATGGACCACCTGTATGCTTCAGACTTGCTTGAAGGCCTGGTTTTCAGGTTAACACTGGGCTTGCCAAGGCTCCCTATAGTATAATTATTTTATTATGTAATTCATTTGTATTGGTCTGTAATAATGTAATAGTTCTTGTAATAACATATATGGGGTTACTAGTTGTGAGAAATCATGGGAGAAAATATTATTATTCACACATAATACAATGATACAATGAGCCCTATAAATAGATAATTCATGTCCTACTCCTAATACATATAGGATTAAGGTTATTTACCAATATTTAACTACTAAACTAACACTCCCCCTCAAGCTGGTGCATATAAATCAAATGTACGAGGCTTGTTACATATATAACTAATACAAGGGCCAGTGAGAGACTTGGTGAAAATATCAGCAAGCTGATCATTCGACTTCACAAATTTTTTAGCAATATCTCTTGAGAGTATCTTTTCTCTGATGAAGTGACAATCAATCTCAATGTATTTAGTCCTCTCATGGAACACCGGATTTGATGTGATATGAAGGGCAGCTTGATTATCGCACACAAGTTCCATCTGGCTGATGTCACCAAATTTCAACTCCTTGAGCAATTGTTTGATCCAAATTAGCTCACATGTTGCCATAGCCATTGCTCGATAATCTGCTTCTGCACTTGATCGAGCAACTACATTTTGTTTCTTGCTCTTCCAAGACACCAAATTGCCTCCTACTAAAACACAATATCCAGACGTAGAACGTCTGTCAGAATGTGATCATTCCCAATCAGCATCTGAGTAACCAACGATCTTCTCATGACCTCGATCCTCAAACAATAACACTTTGCATGGAGCTGATTTTATATACCAAAGAATGCGGACAACTGCATCCCAGTGGCTATCACATGGAGAATCCATAAACTGACTTACAACACTCATAGAAAAGGAAATGTCAAGTCTGGTCACTGTGAGATAATTTAATTTACCAACCAGTCATCTATATCATGCAGGATCACTAAGCAGCTCCCCCTGTCCTGGCAGAAGTTTAGAATTCGGATCCATCGGAGTGTCAATCGGTCTACAACCTGTCATTCATGTCTCCTCAAGAATGTCTAAGGCATACTTCCGTTGTGATATCGCAATACCTGAGCTAGACTGAGCGACCTCAATACCCAAAATATATTTTAGTTTTCCAAGGTCCTTAGTTTAAAAGTGTTGAGAGAGATGTTACTTCAATTTAGTAATACCATCCTGATCATTGCCGGTAATAACAATATCATCAACATAGACCACTAGATAAATACAGAGACTCGAAGTAGCGTGCCGATAAAACACAGAGTGATCAGCTTCACTCTGAATCATGCCAAACTCCTGAATAACTGTGTTAAACTTACCAAATCAGGCTCGAGGAGACTGCTTTAGACCATAAAGTGACCGGCGCAAGCAATATACAAGGCCACGAGAGTCCCCCTGAGCAACAAACCCAGGTGGTTTCTCCATATAAACTTCATCCTCAAGGTCACCGTGCAAAACAACATTCTTAATGTCCAGCTGATAGAGAGGCCAATGGCGAAAAGCAGCCATGGATAGAAAAAGGCAGACATATGCTACCTTAGCCACGGTAGAGAAGGTATCACTGTAATCGAGCCCAAATATCTGAGAATATCCATTGGCAACAAGACGGGCCTTAAGGCGATCAATCTTGCCATCTGGACCAACCTTGACTGCATATACCCATATACAACCAACAGTAAATTTACATGAAGGAAGAGGAACGAGCTCCCAAGTACCACTCATATGTAAAGCAGACATCTCGTTAGTCATAGCATGTTGCCATACTGGATGAGACAATGCTTCACCTGTAGACTTAGGGATGGAAACAGAGGACAACGAAGATATAAAAGCATAATAGGGTGATGACAAACGATGATAACTTAAACCGACATAATGAGGATTAGGATTAAGTGTGGTTTGTATACCTTTCCGAAGTGCACTCGGTGTACTAGGAAGAGACAAGTCCGCAATAGGAGCAGGGTCAGGTGCAGGACGTGAATCATCTAGGCCTGATGCCGGGTGCGGACGACGTGATATGTCAAGAGTGGTGTACCTGTGGCGGGGGATCTAGGAGGAGCCACACTAGACTCCCCAACGGTTAGAATGGGTAAGACTTCTATGGCGGAAGGTGGAGGAGGAGCTATAGTAAACTCCTTAAAGGTCGGTATAGGTAAGACCTCAGATATATCAAGGTGGTCAGAAGAGGTAAAGAAAGGATTAGACTCAAAAAATGTGATGTCAGATGACATAAAGTACCTACCAAGATCAGGTGAGTAACAACGATATCCCTTCTGAACACAAGAATAACCGAGGAAGACACATTTGAGAGCACGAGGAGCTAACTTATCTTTCCCAGGGGCTAAATTATGAACAAAACAAGTGCTCCCAAAAACACGGGGGGGGGACAGAGTATAAGGGTGACTGGGGAAACAATACTGCATACAGAATCTGATTCTGGATGGGAGATGAAGGCATCAGATTAACCAAATAACAAGCTGTGAGAACTGCATCGCCCCAAAAATGCAGCAGAACATGAGATTCAATTAGAAGTGTGCGAGCAGTCTCAATGATGTGCATATTCTTTCTCTCTGTAACACTATTTTGCTGAGAGGTATAAGGACAAGAGGTCTGATGAATAATTCCTTGAGAAGTCATAAACTGCTGAAATTGAGAGGATAAATATTTGAAGGCATTATCACTGCGAAAAGTGCGAATAGAAACACCAAATTGATTCTTAATTTCAGCACAAAAATTCTGGAATATAGAAAACAACTCAGAACGATCTTTCATTAAGAAAATCCAAGTACATCTTGAATGATCATCAATGAAACTAACAAAATAACGAAATCCCAAGGTTGAACTGACTCTACTAGGACCCCATATATCAGAATGAACTAAAGAAAAAACAGACTCTGCATGACTCTCAATACTACGAGGAAAGGAGGCTCAAGTATGTTTCCCGAGCTGATATGAATCACACTCTAATGTGGATAAACTAGACAAACTAGGCACCATCTTCTAAAGCTTGGATAAGTTTGGATGTCCTAAACGTCTATGAATTAGGTCCGGAGGATTTGTAACTATACATGCCTTGGAGGAATTGAGTGAGTTAACGTAGTAAAGGCCTTCTTATTCAAGTCATGTTCCAATCGTCTGTCCCGTACTGCGGTCCTGCATAATAAAAGAATCATCAATAAAATATATACCACAATGGAGGGCACGAGTCAAACGACTAACAGATGCAAGATTAAAAGGACAGCCAGGGACATAAAGAACGGAATCTAGAGTGACAGAGGGTAGAGGATTCGCTTGTCCAACTCCTTTTGCTTTAGTTTGAGACCCATTGGCTAAAGTAACAGTGGGAAGAGACTGTGAATACGCAATATTTGACAAAAGTGATTTATTACCAGAGATATGATCAGAAGCGGCTGAGTCCACAACCCATTGTCCAAGAGTACTAGACTGGGAAACACAAGCAAAAGAATTACCAGCAACAGAAGTATCAGTCTGAGCAACAAAGGCTACTTGTGGAGATGTCTGCTTACTTTCTCGGTACTGAAGGAAATCATTATACTCCCCTTTAGATAAAGAAAATCTATGGTTACCATTAGTCTCGGTTTGAGCAACATAAGCATTTTTGGGTGAACGACCATGTAAAGAGTAGCACACGTCACGAGTGTGTCCAAGTTTATGACAATAAGAGCACTTAGGTCTAGACCTTCCAAAATGACCCCCTCCTCGTCTATTCTCCATAGTTTAAGATGCCCGATTGTCTACTGACTGGGATACGAGAACAGATGAGTCAAGTGTCTGTGATGAGCTCACTAGGTGACTTGGTGCTGCAACAAGGTGAAGTAATCGAGAGAACAATTCATCAACTGTGGGGACAGTTGGACTAGCCAAAATCTGATCGCGTACTAAGTCAAGATCATTAGGAAGTCCAGCAATAGTAAGAACTAGAAACATCTTTTGTCGCCTCTCTTGTTGCTTTTCAACACTAGAAGAAAATGGAATCAACTTCTCAAATTCCTCCATGACTGCCTGTACTTGTCCCAAGTAAGTAGACATATCTAATTCATATTTCTTTAAATTTGTCATCTGCAATATCACATCATGGAAACGAGATATGTCATTAGTGTATAAATTGCAAGCCTTTTCCCAAACCAAATAACATGTCTGGAATGGACGAAACTAGGGCATCAACTTGGAATCAATATATCTCCACATAATACTACATAATTGAGGATCGATCTTCTCCCAGTGTGCTTCGTCCTTTTCATCTCCTTCGCTAGACTTCTTGATTAGATGATCTTGAACACCTTGACCTTTACACCACAACTCGACAGACGAAGCCCAAGCTAAGTAGTTTGAACTTCCCATTAAAGGTTCTGAGGTAATCATAATACCGGAACTGTCAAAGCCAGGATTTTTAGACCCAAAAACATCAACTCCCAAAGACATCATTGGATTGAAGAGAGGTATATAAAATTACACCCAAATAATAGAAATAACCAATTGAAAATTCCCTAAAACAGACGAAGGAAACACTGTAGTTGCTGGAAAGTACTGTAGCTGCCGGAAAAGTACTGTAGCTGCCGAAAAGTTTCAAAGTCGTCGGAATCTGTCGGAAATAGTACCAATGGAATCAAAATTTATGTGCGAGTAGGCTGTCCTCAAGAATCTTGGCCAAAAAATGGCCGGAGAAGCTCGCACGCGCCGGCGCGTGGTCTCACGCGCTCGCCGAAAAAGTTTTTGTTGGAGGCGCGTGGGAGCGCGTGATGGATTTTCCGACAGAGATTTTTTCTAGGGTTGGTCGCCGGAGGCCAATCTACTTAGTGGTGGTGTTGGTTTTTGCACAACACTGATGAAAAATAGCTTTTTACTGTGGCAGACCTGTGTTTGCCGGAAAAGACTTTCGGTTGATTGATTTCTCTTCCCGAGTCACTGGAATTGATGCACAGCAATAAATCTCTCACGATTGCTCTGATACCATGTGAGAAAGCATGGGAGAAAATATTATTATTCACACATAATACAATGATACAATGAGCCCTATATATAGATAATACATGTCCTACTCCTAATACATATAGGATTAAGGTTATTTACTACTATTTAACTACTAAACTAACACTAGTAAAAGTTGGGGAGGGATTTTTATATATCTTTTATCAAATTAGGGTAGAAACCTTGCCTATAGGTTGTTGTGGTGACTCCGTATGTGAATACCATTAGAAATCATGCCTATAGGATCTTATCTCGTTATTTGTAATCCTGAATTTTTACACTTTGACATACTAGAAATTATGTCCATAGGTTTTTCTATCAATGCTGCATTAGAATCCATGTTCATAGGACTTCCATATATCTCCAATATGGAATCCATCCTTGGAGGCATTTGCACCGAGGGACGAGACCGGCGCCTAACCGGATGAACCCAGTCAAGCGGACTTGGATTTCCTTTCCTATCCAACGCATTACCCCATATTCATAGTATACATTGTACCATATGAATTAGCCAATTTAGATTCAAAGTACGATTTACAACATAAATTCATTTTCCTCTTTTTAACTTTCAACAATTGATAATCCAAAACATACAAGTTACATACAACATTTCCGATGCGATCCACAACTATGAGTGAGTACAACTACCGCCCAAAATATACATATATACAACCCACACAGTGTCTATGGATCCTCTAAGAGTACTGGGAGTTTTACATAAACTTGACGGCAAAAAGGCCCCGGCTATACCTTTTACAACATAAGCAAAAGAGAATGATATAATCCACACACGGCCCCGAGAGGAAATGGGGCTCACCAGAACTGCTAAAAAAGATGACGAGGAGGCACCACTAACAGCGGGCTGAGCTACCTGCTATGGAACCACCTACATCCATATAAAGATGTAGCGCCCCCCGGCAAAAGGTACATTAGTACCGTTGAATAGTACTAGTATGTATGAAAATTTTTACTCTAAGTAAAATCAAACAATACACAAATAAGTGACAGTTAAAGGAACCGACAAATAGTGCACATGTGCAGAAACAACCATAATTAAGAGTTTCACATATTCTTATTTCAACAGAATCATATTCCACCCTTATTCCTTCCAAACAATCCACCCTTATTACTTCCTGTTGGGGCGTGCAACCCGATCCCACCAGACAATCACATTTCAGCCTTATTTCATTCTGTTGCGGCGCGCAACCCAATCCCACCGTACAATCACATTCCACATTTATTACTTATCACATATCACCCTTGTTCCTCCTGTTGCAGCGCGCAACCCGATCCCACCGTACCATCACATTTCATAGCAACAATAACAACCCACAATTAAATCACAAGGCTTCATATCATCAAGAGTACAATTTCATAACAACCAAACAATCATGTGTTCACAATACTCTTTATCAACCATTAATTAAATCACATAGATTTTCATCAACAAGAATATAAATTCATTACATCCAACAATCCGTATGAAATCAAGCCACAATAATCCTTGCCAAATAATGAGTCATATATGATATTGCCATAGTCATTTAGTTCAATTAAATCAATTCACAACTCCTTTTCATCACTTGCTACTCAGCCCTTAGCACTTAGTTACATTCACACATTGGGTCCGTTACCATCTTTCATACCAACATATTCAAACATTTAACGAACCTTGCACATGATAGAGTAATCACAAGGAAATCACTTTTCACAATTTCAATTAGCATGGTAATCGACTAAGAAAATCAGAGAATGAAATCTTACACCTCAACACATTCGGACAATAAATTTCACATATGCTCAGCAAGAAACTCATACCGAATGCTCGGACACCAACAAGGTGACTCTATGAAGATTAAAGTTAGCCATACATACCTCGAGTCGAAATTTCCCTTTAATATTTTTCACAAATCACCGGACCGTCTAGCACTGCCAATCTATTTAACAATGTGACATATTTTGCTTAGAACTAGGAACCATGAACATAACTCGAACTCATTTAGGCATTTTATTGAACGCTATGTGACCCCTTAGATTACTAACCCCAATTTTGTGAATAATTACCCAAACTCGTTTCCTTTTCCTAGATTATGGAGTTTAACTCGCATCATGCAAGGTATCGGATTTTATTTTCAAGAATAAATTTATGTGTTCTACCCCCTTTTAGCTAAAACCTAAGAATAAAAGGAAATGGGGTGGGGAATTACCTCTTAGAGTGAAGAAGATGAAGATTACTTGATAATTTCCGGGCCTGAGTATTGATGATGGACCAATTTGATGAAGAAGAAGAATTTCTCTCACTAAACATACTCTCCCTTCTCTCTATTTTTGTTCAAATAGATGTTAAAAACGAAGGGTAGGGGTGTTTTATTAAACTGGGGGTCGGGTATAAAATTAGAAATTAAAAAGTCCCGAAGCAGGAAATTCGGTCAGGAATGCGATCGCATTCCTGCTATGCGGTCTGCATTCCTGTCGCATAGCTGGCCCTCAAATGGGCCAAAATGGGAACCAGACTACCCAGGTATGCGACCACTATGCGGCCCGCATACCTGTTATGTGATTGCATAGTGCGTCGCATAACCTCCTCCTCAAAAATGGAGGTGCAAGGATACAACAGCTATGCGGTCCGCATTCCCAAAATGCGATCGCATCTTGGGCCGCATAGCTGTCCTCGAATTGGACAGAAGGATGTCCAGGTATGTGACCCCTATGCGGTCCGCATACCTGATCTGCGATCGCATAGTGGACCATAGATCTGCGCAATTCTGGAAAATTGTATCTTTTAAGCCCCGGGGTACTTTTTACTTCAAAAAGGTCTGTTTTTAACAATTTCTACAGGTATAACAACACAGGGACCTATTCGGGCATCATTTTAGACATGAAATTTTACGGGTCTTTACATCCTCCCCCACTTAAAATCATTCGTCCTTGAATGAGGATCGGGGAATCATTTTGACAAAACAATATGCTAACCCCCAAATTTTCACTAACTCCGATATTTTCTTAAAAGTTTGCCAGAGTTTCCTTTGTAATTAGGCCTATCTACCTGTTAGAGGGCCCCCGAAACACATGTTAACCAATCTCACACATTTTCAATTACTCCAACGACTTGCACATAATTGGGTTACCTCAACAAGTCGTATACAATTCAACTACTTCAACATGCTATACATAATTCAGTTAATACCACTACTTGCATATCATTTAACTATCACATGAATTGCACATAATTTAGCTTACTTTAAGGAGTTGCACATTACCCAAATAATCACAACACACACAAATATGGCACAACTTGAGAAGTTACAATAGTAGGGCAATTGGGGGGAGGGAAATGGGGTGCTTTTGCACCAAACTTGACACAACATATAATTGCGTAGAGATGACAGCTCTCACGATCACTACTAGACTTATTCAAACAAGTGGGGATTTTTCTCTTTCATTTCATTTTCCGCTTCCCACGTGGCTTCCTCGACTTGTTGACTTCGCCATAACACTTTAACAGAAGAAATCTCTTTATTTCTCAATCTACGGACTTGCCTATCAAGAATAGCAACCGGAACCTCTTCATATGACAATTCTTTATTAACTTCAAGGGTCTCAACTAGCACGATGGCATCGGGATCTCCAATTACCTTCTATAGAATGGACACATGAAACACTAGATGCACTAATGACATTTCAGGGGGCAATTCCAGCCTATACACTACCCACCCTATCCTTTGAGCAATCCGATATGGCCCGACATACCTTGGGCTCAATTTCCCCTTTTTCCCAAATCGCGTCACTCCCTTCATGGGAGACACCTTCAAGAATACCAAATCATCTACTTGGAACTCCAAATCTCTACGACAAATGTCCGCATAGGATTTCTGACGACTCTGAGCAGTTTTCATCCTCTCCTGAATGACTCTAACTTTTTCCATAGCTTGATGCACAAGATCCAGTCCTAACAATTCTGCCTCACCAACCTCAAACAATCCAATCGGAGACCTACACCTCCTTCCGTACAATGCCTCAAATGGGGCCATCTAAATACTGGCATGAAAGCTATTGTTGTAAGCAAATTCTATAAGCGGCAAGTGATCATCCCAGCTACCCTTGAAATATAAAACACAAGCCCACAACAAATCTTCAAGCGTTTAAATAGTCTGCTCCGCTTGACCGTCTGTCTGTGGGTGGAAAGTTGTGCTGGATTTACCTGAGTACCCAAACCTTGACAAAATTTCCTCCAAAAGTTAGTTGTGAACTGGGCCCCTCGATCCGAGATAATAGAAATTGGAGTGCCATGGAGTCTGACTATTTCTTTGATATACAACTGAGCATACTGTTCTGCAGTATCGGTGGACTTGACTGGCAAGAAATGCGCCGACTTCGTGAGTCGATCCACTATTACCCAAATTGAGTCAAACTTGCGCTGAATGCGGGGTAACCCTACCACAAAGTCCATATTGATCATTTCCCATTTTCACATTGGTATTTCCATAAGTTGCGTTAACCCACCAGGCCTCTGATGCTCGGCCTTCACTTGCTGGCAATTCGGACACCTAGCCACAAAGTCCGCCACACCACTCTTCATACCATTCCACCAATAAATCTCCTGATATCGCGATACATTTTCGTAGAACCTGGGTGAATAGAATACCTGGAATTAGGAGCCTTTGCCATCACCCTCTCCCGGAGATCATCCATATTTGGAACACATAACCTCCCTTGGCTCCGCAAAACTTCGTCATCATTGCCGAGTGAAAATGCCGAAGTCTTGTGATTCAAAATTGCTTCCCTCAATTGTGCCAAAGCCGGATCCCTGAATTGCTTTCCCTTGACTTCCGCTACAAGCGAAGACTCCACTCCATTACGCACCACGATATTCCCTTCGTCTGAGGTCAAAATACATACCCCTAGACTGGCCAACTGATAAACCTCCAGAGCCAAAGGCCTATGACTTGCTTCCAAATGTGCCAAGCTACCCATGGATTTTCGACTAAGAGCGTCAGCTACCACATTCGCCTTTCCAGGATGGTACAAAATATTCATATCATAATCTTTGAGCAATTCTAACCACCTCCGCTGCCTTAAGTTCAGCTCCTTCTATTTGAATAAATACTAAAGATTCTTGTGGTCTGTGAACATGTCCACATGGAACCCATAAAGATAATGCCGCCAGATCTTCAATGCAAACACAACCGCTGCGAGCTCTAAATCATGTGTCCGATAACTCTTCTCGTGATTCTTGAGTTGCCTTGAAGCGTACGCTATAACTTTACCACATTGCATCAATACACACCCCAAACCAACTCTCGAAGCATCACAATAAACCACAAATCCCTCTGAACCTTCTGGCAAGGTCAACACTGGTGCCGAAGTCAATCTCGACTTCAATTACTGAAAACTCTCTTCACAAGCATCGGACCACTGAAACTTAACCGCTTTCCGCGTCAGCTTAGTCAATGGGGAGGCGAGGGTAGAGAATCCCTCCACGAACCTCCGATAATACCCAGCTAGACCCAAGAAACTGTGAATTTCTTTCGGGTTCATTGGTCTAGGCCAATCCTTTACCGCGGCAATCTTTTGGGGATCAACTCGAATCTCTTCCCTAGAAACAACATGGCCCAAAAAGGTGATTGATTCTAGATAAAACTCATATTTGGAAAACTTTGCATACAACTGGTGTTGATGAAGAGTCTGCAGAACTGCCTTGAGGTGATTATCATGATCTTCCCGACTTCGCGAATAGACAAGGATGTCATCAATGAAGACTATCACGAAGGAGTCAAGAAACGGCTTGAAAACCCGATTCATAAGATCCATAAAAGCTGCTGGGGCGTTGGTTAGCCCAAAAGACATTACCAGAAATTCGAAGTGCCCATAACGAGTCCTGAAGGCGATTTTAGGGATATCCTGCTCCCTGATCTTTAACTGGTGATACCTGGACCGTAAATCAATCTTTGAGAAGAACCTCGCACCCTGCAATTGATCAAATAAATCATCTATCCGAGGCAATGGATATTTGTTTTTGATGGTGACTTTGTTGAGCTGCCGATAATCAATACACATCCGAAGCTATCCATCCTTCTTTCTGACAAAAAGAACCGGTGTGCCCCAAGGCGACACACTCAGCCGAATGAAATCCTTTTCTAATAGATCTTTCAATTGTTCCTTTAACTCTCTCAATTCTGTTGGCGCCATCCTGTAAGGTGGAATAGATATCGGTTGCGTGTCTGGCAATACATCAATCCCGAAATCGATCTTTTTATCTGGTGGAATCCCAAGAAGCTCATCCGGAAACACTTCAAGAAACTCGTTCACAACTGGCACGGACTCGGGAGCAGGCACCTCTAAGGTGGTGTCTGCAACCCGGACCAAATGATAGATGCACCCTTTCCTAATCATCTTGGAGGCCTTAAGATAGGAAATAAACTTACCCCACGGCACAACATCATTCCCTTTCCATTCAATAACTGGTTCATTAGGAAACTTGAGCCTCATAATACTGGTTCAGCAGTCGAGTTTAGCAAAGCACGAGTAGAGCCAATCCATCCCCATAATTACATCAAAATCTATCATTCCTAGCTCAATCAGATCGGCCATGGTATCTCGACCACATACTGTGACCACACAATTCCTATAGACTCGCGCGGTCGTAATAGAATCACCAACCGGAGTAGACATTGAGAACGGCTCATGAAGTTGTTCGGGTTCTATCCCAAAACGCGAAGCAATAAATGGAGTAACATATGCCAATGAAGATTCGGGATCAATAAGAGCATAAACATCAAGTGTTTGAACAGTCAGAATACCTGTGACAATATCTGGAGAAGACTCAGCACTCTGGCGACCACTCAAAGCATAGAACTGGCTGGGTCCCCTTGTCCCCGTGCTCTACCCCTAGCTGCACAGCGCCCTGCTGGAGCTGGAGGGCGTGCTGAAGATGTAGCGGCCGAAGAACTAGGCGGTTGAGCAGTACCCCTACTTGTGCCCTGACTGGCGCACGACAATCTCGCTGAACATGGCCCCTCACTCCTCATCTATAGCATACCGGAATATCTGGGTAACAAGGCTCAGAACGAAACCTCCCACACTTAGGGCATGGGGTCCTCCGCTGCTGCTGGAACCTCCCACCTGAACGACCTGACTGATGGAACCTCCTACTGTCTGAACCTGGTCCAAAGCGACCTCCCTACTGATAATTATGCCCTGATGGCGGTGCACTGGCTGAGGACAAAGCATATGACTGAGATGGCCCTGATGACCCTCTCCCAAGGGCTGATCTCACACCTCCAACTGAACTCCCAGGGTTGCCCGCTGACCGGGCCCTACTACTACTCTCTCTCTCCATCCTTATCTTCAATTTCCGAGCCTCCGTAGCCTGGGCGAATCCCACAATATTCCCATAGTTCATATTTGAGTGCAAAGCAGCTGTATCATCCTCATTGATAACCAAGGGACCAAGGCCCTGAACAAACCGACGAACTCCGGCCTCCATAGTCGGCATCATGTGGGTAGCATACTTGGACAAGCGCACGAACTCCATATGATACTCCCACACACTCATGTTGCCCTTATTAAGGACCTCAAACTCTGCAGCACGGGTTGCCCTAGTCTCGGCAGGCAAGAAATGATCCATAAAATCATCTACAAACTCATCCCACCTCGCTGGAGGGCTCCCCTCTCCACGGGAACCCTCCCACATCACGAACCATGACTATGCCGCTCCTTTTAGACGATAGGAAGCTAACTCAACTCCCTCTGTCTCAGTATCCCTCATAACCCGGAGAGTTTTGTACATTTCATCTATAAAATCCTGAGGATCGGCCTCTAGGTCGGTGCCTGTGAACTCTGGAGGGGCTAACCGCAGGAACTGGTTGACTCTGGAACCTGAAGAATCCCCTTGATCGCTAGAGGAAGCAGGGGCAGCGTGTGATCTTTGGGACTGGGAGGCCACTAGCTGAGTCAATATCTGAATATCTCCCCTGAGGTCCCCATCAAAAATACCGGGACCGGAAGCTGGGACTGAGGAAGGATCAGGAATATCAGCGGGAGGGACTGTGGCACCCTCCGCTGGAGCAGGAATTGGAACAGTTTGGCCTGGAATGGAGGGGTCAGGCAGATTTAGGGTCGGGGAATCATTCTCACCCGCACCGTCAGTTAAGGAATTATTTATGGCCATACTTGGGGTTACATTGGCCTCTAGGCCGAGTCGAGCTCTCTTCTTGGGTGCCATTTACTGAAAATTAGGACAATGCACGAGTTAGATAAAGATATTCTCACCTTCCACTTCATCGCATGATACAGAGTAACAATGAAAGGGTATTTTCCTAAATGTCCATGCAGCCCCCTAATTATAGATGTGATCGACAACACACCGATAAGAAGGGCTCTACTAGGCATGGCTCCGAGACATCCTAGGACACTTTTAAAACCTTAGGCTCTGAAACCAAGTTTGCCACGCTCCAAAACCGAGGAACGAGACCGGCGCCTAACCGTCCTGGATTGCCTTTCCTACCCAATGCATTACCCCATGTTCATAGTATACATTGTCCCATATGAATTAGCCAATTTAGATTCAAAGTACGATTTACAACATAAATTCATTTTTCTCTTTTTAACTTTCAACAATTGATAATCCAAAACATACAAGTTACATACAACATTTCCGATGCGATCCACAACTACGAGTGAGTACAACTACCGCCCAAAATATACATATATACAACCCACACAATGTCTATGGAGCCTCTAAGAGTAGTAGGAGTTTTACATAAACTTGTAGGCAACAAGGCCCCGGCTATACCTTTTACAACATAAGCAAAAGAGAATGATATAGTCCACACATGGCCCCGAGAGGAAATGGGGCTCACCAGAACTGCTGAAAAGATAACGAGGAGGCACCACTAACGGCGGGCTGAGCTACCTGCTATGGAACCACCTACATCCATATAAAGATGTAGCGCCCCAGCAAAAGGGACATTAGTACCGTTGAATAGTACTAGTATGTATGAAAAACTTTATTCTAAGTAAAATCAAACAATACACAAATAGGTGACAGTTAAAGGAACCAACAAATAGTGCACAGGTGCAGAAACAACCATAATTAAGAGTTTCACATATTCTTATTTCAACACAATCATATTCCACCCTTATTCCTTCCCAACAATCCACCCTTATTACTTCTTGTTGCGGCGTGCAACCCGATCCCACCAGACAATCACATTTCAGCCTTATTTCATTCTGTTGCGGCGCGCAACCCGATCCCACCGTACAATCACATTCCACCCTAATTACTTCTCACATATCACCCTTGTTCCTTCTGTTGCGGCGCGCTACTTGATCCCACCGTACCATCACATTTCATAGCAACAATAACAACCCACAATTAAATCACAAGGCTTCATATCATCAAGAGTACAATTTCATAACAGCCAAACAATCATGTGTTCACAATAGTCTTTATCAACCATTAATTAAATCACATATATTTTCATCAACAAGAATATAAATTCATTACATCCAACAATCCATATGAAATCAAGCCACAATAATCCTTGCCAAACAATGAGTCATATACAATATTGCCATAGTCCTTTAGTTCAATTAAATCAATTCACAACTCCTTTTCATCACTTGCTACTCAGCCCTTAGCACTTAGTTACATTCACACATTGGGTCTGTTACCATTCTTTCATACCAACATATTCAAACATTTAACGAACCTTGCACATGATAGAGTAATCACAAGGAAATCACCTTTCACAAATTCAATTAGCATGGTAATCGACTAAGAAAATCAGAGAATGAAATCTTACACCTCGACACATTCGGACAATAAATTTCACATATACTTATCAAGAAACTCATACCGAATGCTCGGTCACCAACAAGGCAACTCTATGAAGACTAAAGTTAGTCATACATACCTCGAGTCAAAATTCCCCTTCAATATTTTTCACAAATCACCGGACCGTCTAGAACTGTCAATCTATTTCACAATGTGACATATTTCACTTAGAATTAGGAACCATGATCATAACTCAAACTCATTTAGGCATTTTATCGAACGTTATGTGACCCCTTAGATTACTAACCTCCTTTTTGTGAATTTATTACCCAAACTCGTTTCCTTTTCCTAGATTATGCAGTTTAACTCACATGCATGCAAGGTATCGACTTTTATTTTCAAGAATCAATTTATGTGTTCTACCCCCTTTTAGCTAAAACCTAAGAATTAAAAGGAAATGGGGTGAGGACTTAGCTCTTAGAGTGTAGAAGATGAAGATTACTCGATAATTTCCGGACCTGAGTAGAGATGATGGACCAATTTGATGATGAAGAAGACTTTCTCTCACTAAACCCACTCTCCCTTCTCTCTATGTTTGTTCAGATAGATGTTAAAAATGAAGGGGAGGGATGTTTTATTAAACTGGGGGTCGGGTGTAAAATTAGAAATTAAAAAGGCCCGAAGCAGGAAATGTAGTTAGGAATGTGGTCGCATTCCTGCTATGCGGTCCGCATTCCTGTCGCATAGTTGGCCCTCAAATGGGCCAAAATGGGAACCGGACTGCCGAGGTATGCGACCACTATGCGGTCTGTATACCTGTTATGCGATCGCATAGTGCGTCACATAACCTCCTCCTCAAAAATGGAGGTGCAAGGATGCAACAACTATGCGGTCCGCATTCCCAAAATGCGATTGCATCTTGGGTCGCATAGTTGTCCTCGAATTGGATAGAAGGTTGTCCAGGTATGCGACCCCTATGCGGTCCGCATACCTGATCTACGATCGCATAGTGGATCGCAGATCTGTGCAATTTTGGAAAATTATATCTTTTAAGCCCGGGGGTACTTTTTACTTCAAAAGGGTCCATTTTTAAGAATTTCTACAGTTATAACAACATAGGGACCTATTCGGGCATTATTTTAGACATGAAATTTTATGGGTCTTTACACGTGCATTAGAAATCATGTATATAGGATCTTATTTGTGTGAATTATTGAACTTGCTTGGCAACTTGTTAACGTCTTTACCCACTTAGATATCATGCCTATAGGAAATATATAAAAAATTAGTTTCTGCAATTTAGATATCATGTCTATAGGGAATAATACTTGTAACCAGTTTCAACACTTAGAAAGCATGCCAATAGGATCTAAAAGATAAAATTTTCCTGTTAAAATCAGTAACTGGTTTATAAATTATGGTCTAATTAACAGTTTAGATACCATGCCTATAGGATTCTGCCCCGGTTATCACTTAGGCAAGCATGTAGGGTTATTAAGAATGCTGGGTCTAAAAACTGTGATTTCTTGCTTGGAATGTATTCAAATTCAGAGTATTAACAAGAATCAGTAGGAAAACTGATAGGTACCGTTGCTCGCTTTAATAAAATCGTCGTATTCTGTTTATGCTCATCTTGATATCCTGCTTATAGGGTCTTAAATCATTAAAATTGTCTGTTTGAATTGTGTGCATTTGCTGTTTACTTGTGGAGGTTAACATGAGCCATATTTGCTCTTTATCTGACAGTTATACTTGACTTCTTGTTTGTCGCTTAGTTTTCTCACTTTTAGTAACATAGTTCAGTCTAGAACCACCTTAAATAGAGGTCCTAAACACCTCCAAGGCCATAGGTAAGGGACGGGTAGTGCACGCATAAGGTACGCACTAGAAGCTATTAGAACGCTTAGGTAATAATTGAAAAGGTAGTAATTGGTTAGTAAATGAGATGATGACCTGTGCGTTAATAATATGCGTAACACCCCAATTTGGGGAAAGTTACCAAGTATTGCATGGAATGATCCTATAGGCTAAGGAACTTAGGACCCCCTTTAATTCCTGTTTTAATAGCTTTCTAATTGTTCCATTTTCCTTTAAAGACTAATTCGCTTAATAGAGTTTAGGCGGGACCCACCGTTGTGGACCTCGAGGGGTGCCTAACATCTTCCCCTCAAGGTAATTTCGATCCTTTACCCAATCTATGGTGATGTAAACTAGTGTCATGAGTTATTTGCTTTAGGTGCCCTAACGCACCTTAATCCGTTAGGTGACGACTCTTCAAATACCTTACCTCATCCCAAAAGAAAGGGAGTTGTCCCAGAATGTCGAAACCCGGACTCCGCGAGGAAAAAGGGGGCGCGACAGCAAGGATATGAATAATCCCTCTTCTGAATGATGAATAGCCTGTTTATCTAAATAAATTATGGTCTCGGGCCCAATATATATGTGCACAAGCTAAGGCCGCAGGCCCAAGTATACGTATATATACGGCCTCAAGCCCAAAAATGCATCAAGCATCAACTACAACCTCAGGCCCAAATATGCATAAAGCATAAACTACGGCCTCATGCCCAAATATGCATAAAGCATATAAACTACGGCCTCAAGCCCAAATACATGTGTTGAACATTCAGGGATTTAAATTCGGGAACTGAGAATTATACTACAATATGTGATGCTGAAATACTGAATCATATTGAGTTACATGATACTGGAATACTCAATAGGACTAGACTGAGACATGTATTCTTGAACTGATTATGAAAACTGAAACTTCAATTGTTTATGACATGCTGAGAAATTAGACTGAGACTCATGGGCATCAAAATCAAGTCTATAATTATTATGCGATGAGCTCACAACGTTCAGAATGAAAGTCATGAATGAGTCATGAAGCTAGATAATAGAAGTTCTGCAACTATTCAAGGACTTAGGCTTAACTATATTTCTGAGGTAATTAGTAACGTGGTAAAATAAACATAGTGTAGGGAGAATCATTAACATTCCCACACATAGAGAGTTAGCCTCACATACCTCAACTTCCTGCTCTTGAGCGTAATACAATGTTTTTCAACCCTTTCAGCTTTAATCTAAGCAGTACAAGTCAAAGGGATTCCATATTAGCTATGATACTCATAATTTGGTCACTTAAGTATTTTATCAAACTTGATGAGAATAAAGTTTCATAGTCCTTATTAATGGTGTTTCTAAACCCAATAACCCATTCTCTTGCTCCTAGATAAATTCTAATATCTCAAATGGTTATAATCAACATCATTCTTCATCACCCATAAGGTAAACAACACCCTTAACCATTAATCAACAATCAACAACCCAACCTATAACCATTCAGGATTTTCTATCGAACCCACGAACTCATATCCTATGAACTAGAGTGTATAATCATTAATCCAATGTTAGAATCGATTAGAGGTTGAAGACATTACCTTTTTGAAGTTCAATCCCCTTGAATTCGAGTTCTAGGGTTCCTTCTCCCAACAATGATGTCCCAAACGAATATATAATGATATGTAGGGTTTACCCATGTTAATAAAATGTTGAGAAATTGAAATTAACTTAGAATCACCATTAAAACTTACCTTGGATGGTGGAGGGACCTTTAAAGAGTTAGGTTTTTGAGAGCTCCCCTTCCTAGAGCAAGTTTATATGGTTTGGGGGGTGTGGGGGATGAAGTAGGGCTTCAAAATGACCCCCAAGTGCACCCCCCCTCCCGCGCACCTGACCGCGCAAAATGGCAGTAGCACTGCCTTAAGTGCGGGGCCGCGCACGTGACCCTCCGGGCGCGCACCTGGCATGCATATTGCGCACGGTTCTGTAAAATGCCCATAACTTTTTGCACAGAGATCTGTTCGGGCTTCAAAATATATCATTGGAAATCTATTTCAAAGGGACACAACTTTCATCTTTTGACGTTTCCCAAATTCCTTACATATTTTCCGTAGATCCTACTGGAAGCCGTACCTTTTGGAAACTTAGTCGATTTTGTCGAATCTTATGCGCCTCACTCTCCATCTTGATTCTGAAACAACTATTTTCACCCATACACATATCGCTAGGACTTCATATGTCTAAAATATCAAACTAATACCCATTTACATACCCACACCTAGTCTGGATGTACGGGGTGTTACATTATCCCCCCCTTGGGATCATTCGTTCTCGAATGATTGTCCTGGTTGTAACTTCAATTAACTCCGAACCTTAAAAGGGTCTGGTGGGAACATGAACTTTCATTAACACTTAGATACTAAACTGAATGAATACATGATCACTAAACTGTTAAGATATTGAACTGAATGACTACTGCATTGACTGAATATTGGTTTGCCATGGATACGTGAATACTGAACTACTGAACTGGATATATGAATATTGAACTAGCACAAATATTTGAGTATTGAACTAGCATCAATATCTAATCACTAAGTTGGCATGAATATCAAAGTATTGATGACATGAGTAACTTAGTGTTGAATTGACATGAGTATCTGAGTACTGGAAACTTGAATATTATAACATGATACGTAAAATACTAGTTGCACCACTACTAATTTTGGTGGCAACTCCAACTCATAAGCTAATTGACCGATCTTTCGCAAGATTATATATGGCCCAATATAGCGGGGACTAAGCTTTCTCTTCTTCCCAAATCTCGTAACGCCTTTCATTGGCAAAACTTTCAGAAATACCCAATAATCAACTTAAAACTCTAGGTCTCTATGTCGCACGTTCGAATAGGACTTTTGGCGGCCCTGGGCCATCTTCAAACACTATTGAATAAACTTAACTTTATCCATAGTATGATAGACCAAATTTTGTCCCAACAACTCCTCTTCACCAACTTTGAACCAACCAATTGGCGATCTACACCTTCGCCCTTACAGAGTCTGGCACGGTGCCATCTTGATACTAAAATAGTAGGTGTTATTTTTAGAAAATTCAATGAGAGGTACGTGATCATCCCAATTACCTTTAAAATCAAGGATATCCTCAAGTGTTTGAATAATGCGCTATGCTTTTCTGAGGATGGAAAACTTGTGCCTAATCCTTTCTGAAAGGACTTCTAAAAGTTCATTGTAAACTGAGCACCATGATATAACATGATGGACAACGGGATCCCATGCACTCTGACGATTTCTTGGATATATAACTTGGCATAATCCTCTACTAAATCTGTAGTCTTCATTGGCAAGAGGTGAGCCAACTTGGTAAGTCAATCTACAATCACCCAATTAGATCATGCTTTTAAACTGAGTGAGATAATCCTGTTATAAAGTCCATACTTACAATCTCCCCTCAAAATTATGTGTATTCTGTGGTAAAACACTAGGCTTCCTGCTGCTCGACTTTCACTTGCTGATAATTCGTACACTTGGCCACAAATCCTATGACGTTCTTTTTCATGTTGCTCCACCAATAAACCTCCTTGAGATCATTTTACATCTTTGGGGGACCTTGGTAGGTAGAATACCTGGAATTATGGGCTTCTAATATGATCCTCCTCTCTAAGTCCGCCTATGTGTGGAACACACAGTCTATTTCGGTGTCTCCAAGTACCATCATCTTCTCCTTATTCAAAAGTTATCATTTTATGCTTGTGAATCCCTCTTTTTACTGCAACAAGTAGCGGTCATCAAACTGCTTCTCATTCACTTCGGCTACTAAGGAGGAACAAGTCATGTTCTGAAGAACAACGCCACCATCTTCGGAGTCCAAAAAACGAACTCCTAGACTTCCTAAGCGGTGAACTTCTTTAACTAAATATATATTGTTTGCCTCAATCATGAGTTATACTTCCCACACTTGATTATCTTCTTAAGAACTTCCTGAAAACACTTATAAAATTGTTGTGAGCTAAGTCTATACTCCGAAGATTAGAGTCTCATGCGATGGCAATACCCTCGTGATACATAACATGGCATGATTTTATAGTTCTTTTTTTTAATATCTAATGCTAACTATGCGGGTTTCAATCTCCAACTAGGCTTACTGACGATTTTCACATATCCCCCTTAGACCAATGGTTAAGGTCTTGTACCTGCGAATCCTTCTCTTTTGTTGGGATCTGAACAACTTTTCTTATCTTCAGTATTTCTTTACACTCTACGTCAATGAAGACTCATCTTCCGACATACTTCTGAGCAATCTTTCTTACTAGGAAAAACTATATTACCAACATATATACAAATCTAATGTATTCACAACTATCATACACAATATTAATGATTTAACTCTGCTCATAATGTCAATCTTGGGGAGATCCCTTTTTGATAATTATTAAAGGTTATTCTCTGTAGCTGGCCCTCTTACTGCCTAGCTGTTTTTTTTTCACTATCATTGTACTTCGGTTTTAACTTAAACTCTTAAATTTCTAACAAACTTTCAGTATTTCAACTGTCATGCATTCACTAGAGTTAACATGTCTAAGCGAATCAAATTGTACCTCTACTAGCTTTGCTGAAATTGCTAATTCATTGTATCTACTCAAAACTTACTTACTATTCTTTTACTAACCACATGCTAGCATCATATTTTCTAGTTCTTCTTTGAATAACTAAAGTGAAGCATAAGTTTATTCCTAACTTTCCTTACCATCCGACCCTATTCTATGATCACATACTATACTTTTTTTTTAACTATGTACATGGATCACACTTAGGGGATTCTCATCTGTCTTAAACAAAATTGGAATATCTGACCATAAACTTTTTATACACTTCAAAATCACTTCAGACTATAAACCTTCAGCCTAAACACATATTCACATCATCTGAAGGGGAACTGTCATATCTTTTATCTCACAACAACAACCACTTCTTATACAAATTTACTAACATAGTACTTTCAAGTTCTAATTAGAATAAATCTAAGCAACTTAAAACCATTCGCTCCATCTGAAAGCGATATACGAATTCTCTTAGCATCTCTTTCTCTCTTTGTTTGATTTTGAAGACGTCGGACTTCCTTGTAGCGACCTTGATGGCACCAGCATGTGCCTTCACAAAAGAGTCTTCCAACATGGCAAATGAATAGTTTGGGGGGAGGTTATGATACCACATCATGACCCCCTTCGATAGTGTTTCTCCAAATTTCTTCAACAAAACTGATTCGATCTCATCATCTTTTAGGTCATTCCCTTTTATACCATAAGTATAAGTGGTAATATGCTTATTGGGATCCGTGGTCTCGTTGTACTTCGGGATGTCGGGCATCCTGAACTTCTTTGGAATGGGCTTCGGAGCTGCACTCGATGGAAATGGTTTCTGCACGAACTTCTTTGAATCTACACCCTTCAGAATCGGTGGTGCACCCGGGATCTGATCGACCCTCGAGTTATAGGTCTCCATTTTTTTGTCATTAGCTTATATCTTCTTTTCTCCTGATTCATTCCTTTTGGTGAGGTCCTCGAGCATCTTCATAATAGCGGGGTCTGTTGTTGACCCGTTGTTACTCGATCTCTCTGGTGCTTGCTCGACTCGCTGTTTCTAGTACTATTGTGCTTGGATTTTTTTGATGGTTCTGTAGCTGAGCAATAGCCACTTGTTGTGCTTGTAACATCTCAAAAATGACTTGTAGGCTAATTTCTCTTTCCTCCCGAGTTGGAGTTCTTTGCGCTTCATGTTGGTCTCCTCCGCGCAAACTTCCGTCGGTATCAGAGTATACATCGACATGTTGAGCATTGCGTGAGCCCACATCGACGGGGATTTGTGCTGGTGCCACCCCATGGTTTTGCAGTGGTACACCGGCAACTGAGGCAGTTGCACCGTTTTCTCCATGAAGCCCAAAACCGTTGTTTCGTGTGCATTCACCGAGTTAGACATTTTTTTACCTGAAATCAAAGATTCTTGGACAAGAAAAAGTGTGAAAAATAACTTGTGTTTTCAGAAAACCAGCACTAAAATAATCACTGTTATATTTAGCCCCACGGTGGGTGCCAAACTGTTTACCTTGAATGGTATTAACAATTATATTTGATCTGTGGTTCTAAAAATATGTGATATATTTTAATACTAGTTGTTTTGTAAGAAAATGCTAAGTGTAAGTAAGAGAAATATGATAAGCAAACCAGTAAGATCACAAGACTGGGGATCTCGAGCTCAGTAGTATCGGGCCTCGAAGGTAGTCTTCGGTAGTTGTTAACGAAAATAAGTGAAGAACAATAAATGAAAGCAATAAATGAAGAGAAATAAATCTATAGAATAATTGTCGAGCACGTTTAGGCAAGAAAAGCAGAGAATGTTCTATTGCATTGAATATTCATGTGTGTTACAAAATGACAGGGGTCCCCTTTATATAGGAGGGGAGAATCCCAACATAGTACATGTCTAATTAGGACAAAGAAATGCTATTGGTACATCTGTATAATGGCTCAGCACGGACTTGTACTATTCTTGCACACCTTGTCAGCTCTAACCACGTGTCCTTGGAATTTTCCTGCCTTTCCATGACGGTCATCGATTTTCATACTGCCTCGAGGTATGCTGTGATGAGTCTTCGATATGCCCTCTCGAGGAGACTACTTCGGGGTCGAGCCTCAAACTGTGCTTCGAGCCCCTCGAAACCGGGCTTGAAATGTCATAGAAGCCCTAAAATAGGCCTTTCCCGATTTTAACCGTATACATGGGTATTATGCGTGTTCTCTATATATGGTAAATATAGAGTTTGTATTATATTAGGTTCTGTTGCTTTAGTCTTACTTACCATATTTTTAGGGCTCTCTCTTTGACATCAATGGAAAACAGAAGCTTTTCCCTTCTTCCTTGACCGACACCCGGTCTATATTTTAGCATGTTCTATATTAGTGGCATAGTTCGACATTTAGGCCATATGCTTTTCCTGTAATTAAATTGAACTATACGCATTTAATTCTTCAATGGGTGAATTTTGGAAATTATCAGAAAAAGCTTTTCCATATGAAAGAGTAGAAAGTACGTTAGACTAAGGTTACGTTAGATTAAAGTTTGTATGTTGGGAAACTTTTGAGAATGCTTTTCGGGCTAACTGTAAGTACTAAATTACTATATATAATAAGGGAGAATCAAATGACTTTTGTAGTTCTTATATACATTTCTAAAGAAAATATAAATTTTTTATTTAATTATTTTATGTTCTGATCTTATTTTTAATGTCAAATTTACTTTTTGTTTTATGATTTACAGTTTGCTATATCACTTAATGTCTCAATAAGACGTGTGAGTTTGCTGTAACAGTAGGTCCTATTGAATTTGTTTATTATATATAATAAGGGAGAATCAAAGGACTTTTGTAGTCCTCACATACATTGTCAAAAAAAATATAAATTTTCATTTAGTTACTTTTATGTCCTGGTCTTACTTTTAATATCAAATTTACTTTTTGTTTTATGGTTTACAGCTTGCCATATCACTTAATGTCTGAGTAACACGCGTGAGTTTGCTGCAACAGTAGATCCTATTGAATTTGTAATTACACGTTAAGCAAGGTTAAAAGCTATTATGATCATTGGACCCCACGTAAATTTGTCTATGTACATATTTCTATTTGAATGATTATGTGAGCCCCACTTAAATAATTACTATTAATGATTATTATCATCTCACAACCAATTCTCCCTTAAAAAGCTATCCTCATTAAACATTACACTAATTATGTAATTTTAAAGTGTATTACATATTCTTTTCTCTTGATTTAATAATGTTTAGAAGCAACTAAATATTTTTTGGCTTAATATTCTATTTATAATAAGGTGCAATAGAAAGTTTTTTCCCGTCCTCACGTTCAAGTTTTCAAAATCATTACCCTTAAAGTTGCTATTTTTTACTCTATCAGTTTTGTGAGTTGAGTTAATAATACCACTTTTAAGTATATTTTGTAATTCTATGGTTTCTTATAGGAAATAGTACAAAGTATCTTTCTACAATCACTTCTCACCCTACACTAACCTTCAAATGGAGTCATGGTTGCATCGAATTGTTGAAGTACTATAGCTTTATATGTCTTCTACCTTTACAAATTAAAGAAAAACATGTAAGCATCCAAACTCTTATTTATCGGTTTTCATAATTTTATCGCTACATTAGCAAAAACGCATCCTTTAAAAGTGAAAAGGATCAAATATTAACAAGATGAGTAAAATATATTAAGCCTAAAATTTTTAAACTCTTTTGGCGTGTGGACATTTATAGTTTTTTTTATTAAGAAGATTGTAGGAACTTAAGTAATGGTATTCCCAGTTTCTTTGTGTGTTGATACGAGTTCTAAGAAAATCTCTTAACTTGATACATGGTATATCAATTCACAAGGAATACCAGACTGAAAACAGATGGGTGTATTTAAAACTTACTTGATTGAAATTTGAGTATGCGCGATTATTTTTTATCGGAAGAAATACGATATTTAGTGAAAACTTAAAAACATAATACAATATGTATTATTTACTGCAACTAGTACTAGTAATATTTGTAAAACCGTACAGAGATGTACGGTAAAAATTTAGTATCGCCGTCTCTTTTTTGCTTACTAATCCAGGGACAAGTTATTACATAATAAAAAATAGTATGGAAAGAGGGTGGAATTGTAATCTTAGGATAAAATAATAAAATAAATAATTATTATAGGATTAATACAATATGTCAGGCAGTTAATACGAAATAATGCTGGGATAATTAATCCCAGCATAACTAATTCAAACATAAATTAACTTCCAACCAAACGACCCCTAAGTGCTTGTGCCCGAAAATTCAAAGACGGCATATTCAATGATTCGCCCTCTTAAAATATTCAAAATTCTCCATCAAAGCCAATTAGATAATGACAACAAGGTTGCTGTGTGAAATAAATGGAATATAATAGAAACATAGAAAATGAAATTGGATCCCACTTTCCAGAGGTAGGTTGAATCCAACTATTCCATATGGTTGAATTCCACCATAGATATAGCTGATGTATTATTTATCAGTGAAAGAGTTGGGCAATGGCAATATTGATTCAAGTGCTTATCAGTTTCTTAGTTGTTCAACAATGTTTCGAGAAAAGTGATGCTCAACTAATGCTTCAAATTCCTGTATTAACCAAGTGTGGATTCGATAAGATATATCAGCTGGGTGACTCACTTTCAGATACAGGGAATTTCATCAGACTAAGCATTTGGGGATCTGTTTCTCCATTTGCAAAGCTTCCGTATGGTGAAAATTTCTTCAAGAAAGGAATTGGCCGCGCTTCTGATGGCATGCTTATGATTGATTTCATAGGTACGTTAGCTTTACTAGTTCTTATTTCTAAATAAGGGGGAAAAGAAGGTTTTCTTGTTTAGCTACTTATGCTTCAGTTTTCTATTTTTCTCGGAAAGCGTTTCCCGGAAACCCTTCACGACTTTTGTGGTGGTGGTGGTTGGGGTGGATCGGGATTGCTGGGTAGGGGGATCGGTTCAAAGTGGCTAAGGGTGGCTAGGAATAGACCGCTAAAAGTTAAAGAATTATTCTTTGCATTTTGCACCTTTAGTATATGCAACTTAACTTTTTATCATCCTATCTTTTTTCTTTTTGAAGAAAAAATAAACAAATGGAGGAGGTACAATAGGAGCATATATTCTCTTATATAAGAAGAGATAGTGAGGTGTCTGTCTCATGGTCATGCTTGCCTGACATATACTAGGGCTATTTTAGTAAATTTAATTAAGCTGGTTATTTTGATTGGCTCATATCTATAGTTATTAATGTAGCTGCTTCATTGTTTTATATTTGTCAAGGCCGTTTTGCCTCCTGGTGATGCCTTTTACAACGTCATTCACACCAGTACGATACATTTTTACTTTCCATTCACAATCCCGCAATAACACTGCGTTGTAAGCTTTTCAGTATTTCTTCATGGTTACGTAGCCACGTGACTTTTGTAATGACAATGTTGTCTTATAAAAGCTACCAGCTTCTCAATATTAACTACCATTATCTAGCTTACCAAAAAATGAAAATACATAAAGAGGAACTTTTAAAACAAACAACTAAAAAGTTTAAGATAAAGGAATACAAAGGAAAATATGGAAGGAAAATTACATGAATGGAAAATTTTCAAAATGATATATAAGACAATGAAGCAGCTACACTAATAACTATAGATATGGGCCAATCAAAATAACCAGCTTAGTTAAATTTACTAAAACAACTTTAGTATATGCCAAGCAGGCATGACCATGAGACATACACCTCACTGTCTATTCTTATATAAGAAAATGAAGTATTATAGAATATGGAAGAGAGTATTATAAATTATGGCTGAAAAGCTCTTTTAATAGAATACATAACATAATCATTTAAAATTTTATATATCACCATATAGTATTCTTAAAGTTGCGAAAGTAATATAAGACATAATAATATCAAATATGTTAATTAAAAATCTTAAAATAATATCATATAAACTGAAACGAATACAATAGTTAAATAGGAGGGTATGCGATTGTATGTAAGCCGCACACATTGTTTGTGAGGTGAATTTGTTCAATGAATACAGAGTACAACCCCTTCAATCAATAAATGCAACAGTAATACACTAAGATATCTCTATATAACAACATCCTACTCATTTTAAAATTCAAAAGTTTCTCCAATAAAATTAATTTGATTGAAAAGGGATTGGTGAAAATATTACACATAAAACTGCGATATGTCAAATGAATTTTCATATAAGTGAAGGGGGCAAAGTATGTATTGGGCCAAAATTATTGTACCTTCTAATCCGTATTTAAGTTAAATAAAACGAGACAAAAGTACACCCAAAATATTAGAGAGTTTTCATTTGTAAAGTTGAGTAGAGAGAATAATCATCAATTAATGGAAATTCTATATATGCAACATTTGGAAATATGAATAAATATTATTTGAAGTTTGAGTCAACTATCCACTTGAATCTGAAGTAATTCAATCTCTTTAATGCAACTTTAGAAATTAAGTACTAAGTTAAATCTATTGAATGCAACCTCAAAATTCAAATCTTAAATTATGAAACATAAACTTGTTTTTCGATTTTCAACAATCCAATAGACGATTCAATGCCAAAATCTACTTTAAATGTGCTCGAATTTGTAACATAACTTTCAAATATCATAAATAACAAATCTCGATCATCAAATTATTGAAACAACAATAAATTTAACAAATTCATTTTACAACTAAAACGAAGAAGAAAAAACTCTAAGTAAAAGAAGAAGTGAAAAATGTATGTATCTGAAATTTCTAAAAATTTAATATCAGCTAAACTTTTTATAAAGAATGAGTATAAATTCAACATGTGACGCAAAATTAAGCGCCACATAAAATTTTTGCCATGGACTATGACTGTTGGGTCTGGGCGCAGACCAGGCTAATGGTAACTAGTTAATATAAAGAAACTGTAGTTGTTGTTGGCAGAGGCAGCAAAAACAACTTATTTTTTAGTAATCTGCTCAATTCAAATGGGTCAGATTATGACCCGTTTGTCTAATTCACGGACTGAACTTCAAATGATCCATCAAGTTATTTGTTAAAGCAGCTTAAATTATATAATCTAAAGGGTCAAGATGTAGCCCAACCCCAAATCAGCAAAATCAAGTTTGAATATTGAGAATTATGTAAATAAAAAGAATTTAAACTAATAACTTAAGAAACATATTAGCATTCACGTTTTCTTTGAAAAAGCAAAATAGTAAAGGAGAGAATGTTGTGTCATGTTGGATGGTGGATTATGACCGGTTATTTGATCCATCTTGACTCACAATTTGATTCAAGAAAATTTAGATGGGGTATATCGACTCGTTTACCAATCTAATCTGTTTCAACCTTGTATATGGTCGAAACCGGGCTCACCTGCTGCACGAAAGATCAAGACTGAAACAAGATGGGTTGGAGATCGATCCCAGGTCCCTTCGAATCAAGGTACGAAGTTAGAACATACCATCGAGTCCGTAACTCCGGAACCAACCCCGTCTCCGATCAAGCACGAGGAAATACTATCAGACCGAATAATGGAAGGCCGTAATATCCGTGACCGGTCGGATATCACGGTGGAAATCTCGGCACGTATCCACGAGAGACCGACTAATTAGCTAATCATGAGATTTCTTACCTTTTGTAGAATTGTATCTAAAGTAAGACTCCCCTACTATATAAAAGGGGCTCTGATCATTTGTAACACACATTGACAACACGCATCCAGTGGCGAAGCCACGTAGTGTTAAGGGTGGTCAACTGACCACCCTTCGTCAAAAAATTGCACTGTGTACGTAGGTAAAATATTACGTTTTAGAGGTATATAACCCATATTGAACACCCTTTATCGGAAAAAATTTCATTTCTTCTAAATTTGAACATCCTTGAAAAACTTTCTAGCTTCGCCACTGCACGCATCCCTAAGCAATATACTGTTATTTCTAGTTCTTATTATCTTGTCATTCTGTTTCGACATCGATTGAGGCATTTCTTGACTCGAGGGTGACCAACCTTCAAGGTTAAAACTGTTCAACTTGTGTAGTTCGCATTTATTTTACTACATGTTTTCTCAGTTTGTATCAAGTTATATCACGTATCCTTAAAACCGCGTATAAATTCAATTGTTATCCGATTTTGAGGTTAAACAGACCGGCCGAAGGTTGATCAACCTGCTCATTTGACATCTCTAGTTATTGCTATCAAAGGCAGTAATAATATCTGATTCCCTCTCTATTTATTTTTATCCAAAACACACGTCTTCAACAGCTTAATCTATGCTTTCCACATTTCTCAATCATTCTCTTTCATTTCACTGACATTGATCTCAATTCAAATAGACATTGACTTTTCCGAATCCTAAAGAAAATTCACAGCTCAACAGAGAATCATTATGATTTATTACCCTTTTTGTTGAAGGTGTTTGTGTCTTCAACCTTAGACCCAACCCCTTAGTAATGGAAGTTCTCTAAGGACATTTTCTTAAGTTAAAAAGTTGAAGATGCTACACAGGCATTGAAGTGAAAAATCATTTAGTCTATTGAGGCTCTTTTTTTTTTTGAAGAAGCGGATGCGTTGCAATTACAATTTGAATTACCACTAGTTGAAGATTGATAGTTTCTAGGAGGCGGCAAACGGTAAAGAGACCTGGTCCTTTACCAGTTCCCTTGGAGATATCAACAGAGACAGTAAGTAAAAGAGGCAAGGGATTTTATCCCAACACAAGGGGACAAAAACCACGACCTACTCTGGTAGGATTTCAATTTCATTAACTTGTAATCTTAACTATTACAAGTCACTTTGTAATGACACTGTTACAAAGACTTTAACACACTAACTTGCAATACCTATTACAAGTCACTTTGTTACTCACTAGTTACAAAGACTTTAGACTTATGACTACACTAGTCACAACACAAACACAACAGGTTTATGATTTTGAGATTCGTAAAACCGTGCTTCTAAGAAAGCAAGTAGGATACAATGAAAAACAAAATACAAGATTACAACTCAACTAAGGACACCTAACAACACGTTGTGGAACAGGTCTGTCTTAGTAGAGTTGTCTTCTTGTTCTTGACACACTTGAGTCTTCAATGCAAGAGCAACACTTCAATGCTTGAGAGAATGTTTTTAATAAATGCTCAAGTGAATATCTTGTTTGTCCCCAATCAAGATATTATATCCTTAGGACATCCTTCTGTCCATGCTTGATTGGTACACTTCTTAACCAATGGGAAGTGACTGATGCACTGTTACTGCACTGTAGCGTGTACAGTTGCAGCAATCACTTTTCTGTCGTAGCTTTCCAACTGTACAGTTGACATGTACTTCCGTCAGTGAAAATGTTAAGGGATCAGGTCCCTAAACTGTTTCTTGTGAGTTCAAATGTACACAACACAGATTCTTGAGTTCACGCTGACTGGTTGTGCTGGTTATGCATCAGGTTTTTTATCTGGTTCTTTACATAAAAGTTTGTTAGATCATCAAAACAGAATACTAACCCATCAAAGATCCTCACAAAGCGGATGAAATCCTTGTTTTCACACCCTATATATCCTCTAGATGCAAAGCATTATATCTCAAACCACAAAAGTACTGTTATAAAGACAAATCTTTAGGAAAGTCTATAAACTCACGCTTTACCTATTTATAACCAAAAAAAGTGGAATGGGTAATTAATAACTTGTTGAAGGATTTATACATTTACTTGTGCGTTGCACTTCCCCCTCTTTGTTTCCAGTAATGAATAAATTTATATTCTTTTGATTTACAGCACTCGAATCTGGTCTTCCTCTGCTAAATCCTTACATGGATCAAAATGCAAATTTTGCACATGGTGCAAATTTTGCAGTAATAGGAGCTACTGCTTTACAAGCCGGAGTCCTAGCAGAAAAGAAAATTTTTAATCCACTCGGCAATGGTTCATTGGATATGCAACTTGGTTGGATGTCTTCACATTTCCAGTACACTTGCAATAATGGTAATTAATATTCTTCTTCACATTTCGGATACACCGCAACTAATATGCTGAAAGAAAGTTGAATTGACTAGCATTTTTTAGCTTTCTTCTTATCCTCTTCTGTAATTGTTGTTGCTAGACTGCTCAGAGTATCTTAAGAGTTCTCTCTTCCTGGTTGGAGAAATAGGAGGAAATGACTTCTTTTATGGCTTAACCCAAGGTAAAACAATGGAAGAGTTGAGAAATATGGTGCCAGAAGTTGTTCAAAATATTGTAGAAGCTGTTAATGTGAGTTATCCTTTGTCTCTGTTTTTAGTTTTCAAGAGAATTTATAATAAAATGAAGGAGAGAGAGAGAGATGAGGAGTATTACCACCCGTATATCTACTTCCACCAAGTTTGGACAGAAAAACAAAACGTTCTCCTTTTATTTTGCTTACCTAAGTGTTTGAATTTAGTTTTAGAAAAACTAATTTTGACTTTGTTGTGAGAGAATTATTCTCTTCAGACAAAATATCCTTTTGTAAGTTGTCTCCAATAAATGTCTTTTTGAGTGACATGATTTTAATTTTTTGTTTTGTACAGAAGATGTTTAAATAACTCATCATACAAGTGACTTCATGAATTTGATGGCACTACATGTTTTCAAACATAAGCAGTTGAAGCCTATAGTTCAATCATAGGGTGGTAATATATGAAATGCACAGAGGAACTTTGTTATACGTTTTCGATTTCTAGTCTTTTTCTTTCTTGATTTTGTTTGCTGATATATTGATTGCATCTTTCAGACAGTTACTGGTTTTGGCGCTAGCCGAATTTTTATTCCTGGCAATTTTCCCATTGGTTGTCTACCGATGACCTTAACAACATTCTTGACCAACAACTCTATGGCATATGATGAAAACCATTGCTTGAAAGATTTAAACAATTTGGCGATATTCTACAATGAGCATCTGCAACAAGCCATCGAAGAGTTGAAGAAAAAGAATCCGAATGTAACACTCTTCTATGGTGACTACTACAATGCCTATCAGTGGCTTCTGCAAAGTACTGTGAATCATGGTTAGTCCTTCAAACATTTCCATTGTCATCTGAACTTATTGGACTCCAAAGTGAGTCATTTATGCTAATTTGCTTGTAAATAAGATATCATGTCTCACTCAATCTTAGGAGAAAAAATGGAAATAAGAATAAAACCACACTCATGTATGTTGCTTAATAAAAAAATACAGGATTTGACCAAAACTCTCTACGAAAAGCTTGCTGTGGAGAAGGAGGTTATTATAATTATGATGCAAAGAGACAGTGTGGATTTGTAGGAGTCCCAGTTTGTGCAGACCCTAGTACTTACATCAGTTGGGATGGAGTCCATTTGACAGAGAAAGCCTACAGTTTGATTGCAAGGTGGCTAATTGATGACATTTTACCCCAGTTGAAATGCTAAGTTTACTGCGTGCTTGCTTTTTCTTTGTAAAGTGCAATATAGAATACCACGTGTTGACTTTCTATTCTCTTTTTCTTTTCCTATTCATGTATTTGATCTGAAAAAGCTCGTAAGAAGAGAGCTCATAAATCTTAGTTTGAGCTTTTGACAATTACATTTTAGGGATAATTACACTCTCGAGGCACTTTTGATTCCTCAGTTATTATAAATTTTGATTGTGGTCCTTGTGATATTTTCACTGTTGAACCTTGAATTGGTTATGGTCCCATTACATTATAAACACCTTATATTAAGATTGGTTTTAGAACTATATAGACCTCAAATATGGAGTTACATTATAAATTTAATATAACACATAGTAATTTCAAGATTTGGCAGATAATAATTCCTTTTTTTTTAATATGCTTGTATACTGTCAAAATCGGGCTCGGTTATTGCATGCCAGATCGAGATTGAAACGTGAAGGGTTGAAGATCGACCC
The DNA here is from genome assembly GCA_005239495.1 of Nicotiana undulata. Classification (NCBI taxonomy): domain Eukaryota; kingdom Viridiplantae; phylum Streptophyta; class Magnoliopsida; order Solanales; family Solanaceae; genus Nicotiana; species Nicotiana undulata. The sequence continues at coordinate 35,133 of MDKH01226033.1, forward strand.
CGGGTTTCATCGAACTAGAATACGAGGTCAGAATGCCCGTCCTCAAGAGCATAGAGTCCATGACCCCGGAATCGGCCCTGACCCTGAATAGGCTCGAGGAAACATTGTCATGCAAAATAACGGAAGGCCGAAATATCCGTAAATGGTCGGGTATCAATGCGGGAATCTCGACACGTATCAGTGAGAAACAGGCTAATTAGCAAATCATGGGACTTTTACCTTTTATAGAATTGTACTTAAAGTATGATCCCCTACTATATAAAGGGGGCCTGATTATTTGTAATGATTTGGATGTGAATGAGTCGAATGACAGGGATGAAAAAAGATAGTTGGTGCCTCGTCAGAAAGACGTAGTTTGTAGAGTAGAGGCCTTTCCCCAAGATATTGATTTTAAGCTCCTGCGGGTGACTTTTTATCTTACGACACGGCATGACAATTGTCACGACCCGAAATCCCACCTTTCAGGCTGTGACTGCGTCTAACGTTGAACCCGCTAGACAAGCCAACGTACACAACATTTGACATCTATAAACAACGTAACAGTATTTAAAGCCATTAACCTTCAAGCCTTTACTGGAATATCCCGAGTCATGAACTTTCAACTTTTACCGAAACATCCCAAATCACTTCAAAAGTTTTACAGCAGAAAGTAATAATATTAGCATAATGAAACGATAAAGACAACAATATCACAATATTGCAACATCCCAAAATCGGGGTGTCACAACCTCACGGACTAGCTATATGAGTACTATACAAGTCTGAAAGGAAATACAGTATTGTCTTTAGAACTGAAAGAGAAGTAAGACAATAGGACACAATAGCAGAAGAGACTCCAGGGTCCACGAACGCCGGTGGTATACCTTGAAGCTCAATGTGGACTGAACGTGACTCCCTCAAAGCGGTCCACGGGGTCCGGGAGCGGGATTTGCACAACATAAAGAAGTGCAGTGTAGTATCAGTACAATCGACCCCATGTACTGAGTAAGTGCCGAGCCTAACCTCGGCCGAAGTAATGACGAGGCTAGACTTGACAATAACGATAACCTGTCCTATTCTATAGCAGGTAACAGGGATAATACGAGACAAGAGATAAGCAAACAAGTAAGGGATACGGGAGAAGTAAAGGGGAAACAAGTGAAGTGATGCAGTCTAATTGACAGATAGAAGTAAACAAGGGAGGAAATCTAATACAATATCCCACGAAGCAAGTATAAATATCAGAAAAGTAAACAATGGCACGGCAT
>ML263536.1:0-52418 GCA_005239495.1 Nicotiana undulata
CGCGAGGCCCGCGAAGCCCGGCCCAGGCTCGCCTGGCAGGCCCGGCCCACCTGCCACCCTTATGCCTGGGCCAGGATCCTATGTGTTCGCGACAGGAGGGATGCGTTCCCGTATAGTCCTGGCCCTAGACCTTATGCGATCGCAGGGTTGAGGCCGCGTTCGCGAAGCTTTGGCTCCTTGGGCCTCCGCGTTCGCGTTCTACAGGGTGCGTTCGCATAGAAGAGTCAGCCTCCCCCTCCCCAGGTCCCAACTACTCTATGCGTTCGCATCTGGGGGGGGGGTGCATTCGCATAGAACAAAATGACCCCCCAGCACCTTTACCTTATGAGTTCGCGTTCAAAGGAGTGAGAACGCGATGACCAAAATTTGACACACCATATACAACAAACACAATAGAAACTTTAAGTGTAAACACTCCCCGTGGCCTATCCGAAACTCACCCGAGCCCTCGGGGCTCTGAACAAAACATGCACGCAAGTATAAAAACATCATACGGACTTGATCGTGCGGTCAAATCATAACTATGAATAAAACCTCAAAACTCATCCTTTTCATCAAGAACACCTAAAGTTCATAACTTTTCAACCAGATGTCCGAATCACGTCAAACAAACTCCGTTTTTCATCAAATTTCACAGGCAAGGCTTAAATATCATAAAAACCTGTATCGAGCTCCGGAACCAAAATACGGTCCCGATACCAACGGTTTCACACATTTATTGTTTTCTTTATTTCATAAATATTTCAGCAAAATAATTTCTTTCAAAAATTGATTTCTAAGGCTTGGGACCTCGGAGTTCATTTCCGGGCATACTTCCGAGTTCCATATTTTACTGAGGACCTCCCGAGATCGTCGAAACACGGATCCGGGTCCGTTTACTCAAAATATTGACCAAAGTCAACTATAATCAAATTTCAACTCTAGAAATTACTATTTCTCATATTTTCACATAAAAACTTTCTGGTTTCATGCCCGGACTGCGCACGCAATTTGAGGTATTTAAAATCAATATTTTTTAGGGCTATTAAGCCTAGAACGGAGTTCATCACATAAGCAGTATGTGTTTGGTAGAAAAGTGCTGACAAGTTGTTCTTTCATTAAAATAACTAAAATTTCCTTAAATTTTTTACAAAAGGTTATGAATTAAAATGTTTCTTTAATGAAAAGGATGAACAATGAATATGCAATGAAGAGAAAATTAAGGAATTTATTTTGGGAAAAATATTTTTTGAATTAAAAAATATTATTAAAGATAAACTAGTAAAAGTCTTGGTCAAACTAAAAGTCCTTATAAGCTGAAAAGTCTGTTTTTAGCTTATAAGTACTTTGGTGTTTACCAAGCGCGTAGATAAGCCAAAAGGTGCTTATAAGTCAGTTTGACCAGCTTGTAAGCTTGGCCAAACACCCTCTATATCTTAAAACATAAATAAGGATAAAACAATCAAAACCTATACTATTTAATATTATCTTAAGGGACGTGTAAAAGCAAAACAAGACCATAATTTGAGACAGAGGGAGTAAGATTTAGCATAAAGGAAAATAAAAGAAGATTAAAGAAGCGGAAATGATTGAAGGAAAATTCTTGCTAAAAACTGGAAAAAAAAACTTTTGAAAGACTTTAAATTCAAATATATACTTTTTGAAATAAAATAATAAGAGAATAAGAAGAGTATTGCAAAGAAAAATCAAGGGAGAATTCTTATTGATTTTGGGATGATTTACAATGTAGTAAGACCCCTCTATTTATAGGGAAAAGTTGACTTAGCCACAAAGTAACGAACTCTCTAAAAGATAGACATTCACTCTAATTACAATTATATTTATAACACTCTCCCTTGAATGTTTATTCAATAAGTAATGTGCCTCGTTAAAACCTTAACTAAAATAAAACCCAGTGGAAAAAAATTCTAGTAAAGAAAAAAGAGTACACATGTTTAATAATACACCTTTTGGTTGCCTCATAAAAAACCTTGCAAGGAAAATCCGTGGGACAAAACCTTGTAAGGGAAAAAGAGTGCAACGCGTATTAACTCCCCCTGATGAGAGCATCAATTCACATCCTTAAGCATTCGCATCCCGATCTTGTACACTAGTTTCTTGAAGGTTGACGTTGTTAGAGATTTTGTGAACAAATCAGCCATATTATCACTTGAACGGATCTGTTTCACATTGATATCACCATTCTTTTGTAGATTGTGTGAAAAATAACTTTGGTGAAATGTTCTTTGCCCTATCTCCTTTTATGAATCCTCCCTTCAATTGGGCTATGTACGCTGCATTATCTTCATACAAGATCGTGGGTAGTTTGTCACACTTCATACCACATTTTTCTCGAATAAGATGTATTATAGATCTCAACCACACACATTCTCGCCTTGTTTCATGAATAGCAATTATCTCAACACGATTAGATGAAGTTGCCACAATTGATTGCTTAGTCGATCGCCAAGATATGGCAGTGCCTCCACAGGTAAATACATAACATGTTTGAGATCGAGCCTTATGTGGGTAGGATAAATACCCAGTATCGGCATAACCAACAAGATCGGGATTGTAATTATTGCAATAAAATAAGCCCATATCGGTAGTCCCCTATAGATACCGCAATATGTGTTTGATTCCATTCTAGTGTCTCTTCGTAGGAGCAGATCTATATCTTGCTAACACATTGACTGAAAAAGTTATGTCAGGCTTTGTAGTATTAGCAAGATACATTAGTGCACCAATTTCACTAAGATATGGTACTTCAAGACCAAGTAGCTCTTCATTATTTTCTTGAGGTCGGAATGGATCCTTATTCACATCAAGTGATCGAACCACCTTCGGAGTACTTAATGGATGTGCTCCATCCATGTAAGACCGTTTCAATTCCTTTTCTATGTAGGCAGATTGATGAACAAAAATCTCGTTTGCCATATGTTCAATTTTCAAACCGAGACATAATTTTGTCTTTTCGAGATCTTTCATCTCGAATTCCTTCTTTAAATAATCAATTGCCTTTTGGAGTTCTATTGGAGTTCCAACAAGGTTTGTGTCATCAATATATACAGCAAGTACAACAAATTCCGATGTTGTTTTCTTTATAAAATCACATGGACAAATGGCATCATTTATATAACATTTCTTCAATAGATACTCGCTAAGACGATTATACCACATACGTCCTGATATCTTTACACCATACAAAGATCTTTGCAATTTGATTGAAAATATTTTCATGGACTTTGAATTATGTGTGTTAGGCATTTTAAATCCCACGAAAATTTTCATGTATATCTCATTATCAAGCGAACCATAAAGGTAGGCGGTAACCACATTCATTAAATGCAAGTCAAGCTTTTCATAGACAACAAAACTAATGAGATAACATAATGTTATAGCATCCATAACGGGTGAATATGTCTCTTCATAATCGACACCAGGCTTTTGTGAAAATCCTTGTGCAACCAGGCGTGCCTTATATCTTTGTACCTCATTTTTCTCATTCCTCTTGCGTACAAAGATCCATTTATAGCCAACAGGCTTAATACCATTAGGTGTTTGGACTACAGGACCAAAAATATCACGTTTTGCAAGTGAATTCAACTCTGATTGGATTGCTTCTTGCCATTTTAGCCAATCAAGTCTATGTCGACATTCTCCAACAAATCGAGGTTCAAGATCCTCACTATATTGCATAATGTTAGATGCAACATTATATGCAAAGACATAATCCACCACTATATCCACTCGATTCAAACAATATCGGTTGGATTTATTGATAGTTCTTTCTTTTCTTGAGTCTCGGGCTCAGTGGTTTCCTCATGAATCTCATAATTTGTTAAAATCGTGGATTTCTCCGTGAGACTCTTTCGTAGTGTCATTTTTATCATTTGTTTTCCTTTTTCTAGGATTTCGATCCTTAGAACCCAATGGTCTACCACGTTTTAGGCGTGCTTTTGACTCATTAGCTATGAAACTAGAAGATTGTCCAATAGGGACATCAATACGTATTGGAACATTCTCTGCATGGATATGTGATTTTGTTATCCTTTTCAGATCCGTAAATGCGTCTGTCATTTGATTTGCTATTCTCTGCAAAATAATCTTTTGCACCTCTTTTTCACAAATAGAGGCACATGGATCAAGATGAGATAATGATGGATTTTTCCACAAAATTTAATATTTCGAGATAGAGAATAATGGAGGGCGATTCAAACCCAACATCTATTCCTAACCTTCTTTGGTGACCCATTTAGGTGCGATATGGCAGTGCTACATGCATATATACTGCGCATCCAAAAAATTTTAAATGAGATATATTAGGTTCATGACACAAAACTAATTGCAACGGGGAATATTTATGATAATTTGTCGGTCTGAGACGAACTAGCATTACTGCATGCAAAATGGCGTGACCCCAAACAGAAGTGGACAACCTCGTTTTCATAGTAACAGTCTTGCTAACAATTGCAGTTTAATTAATGACTCTGCAATGCCATTTTAAGTGTGAACATGAGCTGCAAGATGTTCCACTTTTATCCCAATTGATAAGCAATAATCATTAAATGCTTGGGATAAAAACTCAACAGCATTATCAAGTCTAATAGACTTAATTGGATTATTGCGAAATTGTGCTCGTAATCGGATTATTTGTGCGATTAATTTTTTTGCAAACGCCAGGTTGCGAGATGATAATAGGCACACATGAGACCATCTAGAATATACATATATTAAGACCATAAAATATCTAAATGACCCATTAGGGGGGTGAATAGGTCCACAAATATCCCCTTGTATACGTTCCTAAAATGCAGGAGACTTAATCCCAACATTTGTTGGTGATGGTCTAATAATTAACTTGTCTTGATAACAAGAAATGCAAGAAAATTTATTATTTAAAAGAATCTTTAAATTATTTAATGGATGCCCATTTGAGTTTCCATAATTCGTCTCATCATAATTGATCCAGGATGTCTCAATCATGCCAAAGTACAAAAGTATTGGAATCAGTAATCTTTTGGTTACGGTAGAATGTCCCTCAATTGCGCTAATTCTTGTCCAATACATGTCACAAGATAAATATGGGAATTTCTCAATTACCCCTTTCTGGCCAGAGACATTCTTGGTAATTATGAGATATTCGAGATTATTGTCATCTATTGTCTCAATATGATATCTATTTCGGTGGATATCTTTAAAACACAACATGTTTCTCTTGGACTTGGAGGAGAACATTGCATTCTCTATGATAAGTATTGTTCCCTTAGGCAGAGTTATAGTAGCTCTTTCAGAGCCTTCAATTAGATTACTACTACCAGAAATTATAGTAACATCTGCCTTACACATACTTAAATGAGAGAAATATTTTTTCTCTTATGTCGTACATGAATCAATTGAACAAATACTTTTACAATTGAACTTTGATCCAAGTTTGGTTTGAAAGATATTCATATTTTCTTAGTCATCTCAATAACTAAACGAACCAACAATTCATAATTAAATCTCATGCAACATTAGATTCATCATGCCAAGGTTAAATTGTGGAAGATACTGATGTCAGAAAATGTATTTTTATATACACTGAAACTAGTACAATTTGTTTTGTTAAATTCCAAAACTTATTATTTATTAATATACAAGTTAGTACAAATGTAAAATTACTTTAACATAAGAATGAAGGGGCCACTTCAGAATATCACACGGTTCACCAATTACCATTAATCAAAACAAGTAAGCATATATGATTAGATTGTAAAACGAGTAAAGAAATTAGTTGGCTGCTTATTGCCTTTTCTGGATTGCTAATATGGTAGTAGTAGTAGTACTTTTGAAAAACTTCATTTGATACAGATTATTAAAACAATACTACAATTGTGAACTAGTAGAGTCTTAACCAAACATGAAAACACTACTCAGGGTTTGCTACGTGCAAATAGGTGAATCTCGTTAGTAGTTCAATATAATCTCAACATATGCACTTATATCTTCACTGAAAAATTATGATTTTGAACCACTGGACAATATTACGCTTCTGTCAATATATATTCAACACATAGGTATGGAGACTATATACCTTAGATTTTCTGGACAAGAAAATTAAACTCACTTACAAATGATGATGGGATTGAAAAGAGTCTATTGCAGAATCTTAAAAATATTCATTCCAAGTATGATATTGAATTTATAATGATTTTCCATGGTTATGTTATCAGTTAATGGAACTGTCCATAGTGACATATTCATAACAAAATAAATCTCTAGACCAATTTAAGTTGTCATATCTTTCCTTTAAGTCATTCCACAAAATAAGTGAATTTCTTATTGTGAGATATTCTATTTTCAACCCTTCATCAAGGTGACGGTGCAATAAAATCAATGCCTTAGCACAGTCTTGGGTAGATACTTTATTTTTATCGTTAATGTCGTCTTCAAGACCCATTGCATCTAAATGAATTTCAGCATCCAACACCCATGTCATATAGTTCTTGCCCGAAATTTCAAGGGCATCGAACTTTCTTTTCATAATATGAGTCATAATTAAAAGAGGAGAAAAGTTATACCTTAGTATTCTCAAAGAGCTTCTTGAGACGGTAGACGTGAAATAAAATATAATAGAAGAAGAAGAGTATTACCAAGCAAAATAGAGGGAGAATTATTATTGATTTTGGGATGATCAATGGGGTAACACCCCTTTATTTATAGGGAAAAAATGACTTAGCCACAAAGTAACAAACTCTCTAAAAGATAGACAGACATTCACTCTAATTACAATTCTATTTATAACAATTTAAAATTTTTAACCAAATATTACCTAAATGCCTTTACAAATATATATATATATATATATATTTATCTTGGCCAATCCTCAAAATCAAGACAATAGCACTTCAGTTGAGCTAGTAAAAATTATTTGTGCACTATGATTCTAGTATTCTTCCTTGACTTTTATTTTATTTGATTAATCTTAATTTTCGTAATCAAAGAGGGTTTTGGTTGCCAACTACAACTTTTAACAAACTGATATTCCGATTAGTACATTGGGATTGTTTTCTTGTAAATATATTAAGTTAAACTTTAATTTCTTGTCAAATTCGAACGGCATATTTTAGCATATTCAAAGACTTGATATTTTCCTTTGGCTGAATAGCGTAAATGGTATTTATACTTGTGCCACTTTGTCATGCCGGTCCCCAAATTTATCATTTTGTCAATTGACACTTACACTGGTTCAAATCATATATAATAAACACTTATGACAGGACGTCACGTCATTACTAGTGCTACATAGGAAAATAACTATTTAAAAATAGGATCTTTTAAAAAACCCTAGAAATCTGCAAGTCCCGGAAACACACAACAAAGTTTCTCTTTTACATCATCCATAAGGAAATTTTAGTCCATCAAATTAACGCTCCTGTAACTCACTAACACCTTCATGGAATTTCTCAAAGCTTTCCCACCAAGATCAAGCATTTTCACTTCATAATTCAATGTGAAATACTAAAATACTGGTGAGGCATGGGTAAATGAAAATCCACAGTCCATAACTAAGCTGCATTGGGCTTTAGACACTATCCCATAAGGGCGACGAGATGCCTCATAGAGATGGGCCAAAGAGGGGGAATTCAAAACATAGAGAGCCTTAAAATTAAAATCTTCGAACTACATATACCTAGAAGCTTCAAGCGAGCTTTAACGGTGTCTCTGCTTGTCCTTCCGGTTTTGATCCTCAAACACAAATGTTTATCGCGGTTTCAAGTCTAAATTTCAATATCCAGTTGAGTTTTAGTACTAGGTTTCAAATTACTAGATTCGTTCTTCGCAAGACCAGCAATGAAATTTCGAAAATTCTCAACAAACAAGCCTTTGAATCTTCTCTCCAAAATTCGAATAAGAATTCAAATAGAGAAACACAACAACATTAACCAAAACAAGCCTTTGAAGGCTCATCCATTGTTTACAGTAGTGAGGAGGGGAAGAGGGATTGGGGCCGAGAAGAAAGGTGGGATTTTCGGCCTGATTTTAGTTTAATTCATTTTTAATCAAAATCACTAGCATCATTCTCTTTAATGCGTGTGTTACACAAAATTGTCCACCTCGGCTATGTCAATGTCACATAAGCTCGGTCAATGGTCAGAGGGGTTTAGAATATACGATTTGAACTAGTGTAAGTGTTCAATTGGCAAAACAATAAGTTTGTGGACCGGCATGACAAAGTGGCACCAGTATAAGTGTCATTTAGGCTATTCTGCCTTTTCCTTTTACTAAAAGTAATGCTATTAAAGTTATTTTTGTATACAAAAATTCTAGAATTTTATTCACATAGTAAATACAAATGAAATTGATCTTTATCTATATCTATCTATATCTATATTATTATAAAAGTATGAATACAATGTCGGTTTACAAAAATAACCTTATAATATTAAGTATGATAACTCCTAATAAAAGGACATACCCGAAATTTGAGATATTAGCCTTATAATCCTATTAGTTTTAAAACATAATACTACACGTTAGGAATCCTACATGATTACCTTTAGGAATCCTATTAGTATAATTACTTTCGGACTGTCTAATTCATATAAAATTGTAAGTAAATATCTACCTATTCTTTACTTTTTGGTCTTCGAATTAAAGTTTTAAATGGATATGAGAATCTTGGTGAAGAAAAAAAACGTGGATATCTAACAGAATAATTAGTGCGTAATTGAACCGAAAGATGCTTAAGATCGACTTTAATGAAATAAAATCGACAGCGGATACCCACTAACTGATTAAATACAATTATATATCATAATATTCACTGATAACTATAACAATCTCTCTCGAACACTTCACTTATGATTTGAATATTATAATTATCTTTCCTAGCCCAATATCTCTATGTACGTTATTTATTTTAACATAATGAAAATAAAGTTTCAATACTAAAATTAATATTCCATAATATCAATAATGTCAAAAGAAGATGAAATAAGTAATTTAGAACAAATATCATAAAGTAAGAAAACTGACGGAAATAGGAGAACTCAATCTTTTCAAATATTATATCGAATCTTTATGATCACTTTAAATTTTTATTATAAAGAAACGCAAGAAACAAAAAAAAGGTTGAATTATATGCTATGCAAATTATACCTAATTTTCTGCTTATGAGAGTTACTTGTGGAAAAAAAAGTAAAGGAAATAAAAAAAAATTCCGCTGGTGTTACGATTATAATTTCTGAATAGTTTCAGAGATCTCCCTCCAGGTTTCGCTTTATGACACCCAGTGAGCGCAGTCAATTATTATGGATCGGGATGCACGCCGTATCAGTTATTATGTGGTACTTATTGAGTGAGAGTGCAAAATGTGAGCATTGACTGATGAGATCAGAGCCACGAGTGATTGAGAGGCTTGCCCAAGAGGTTTTATTTGTGAGTGATATTGTCCCCGAAGGGCTTATTTTATGAAACTACAGTTTTCACTCTTCTTTATACCGAGCCCCTATTGATATTGTTTAATAAATGCTTCATACGATATTTTAAATGGAAAATTGGAGTTTTGTGAAATATTCGGAAAGTTAAAGATTCCCGATTGATTCATTTATTTCCGATGTTGATTATGTTGTGAAATTACATGATTTTAAATGCTCGTCACTGCACTCAAGTCTTTAGTTATAACTATTACTTACTGAGTTGGCGTACTCACGTTACTCCATGTACCTTGTGTGCAGATTCAGGTGCTGGGACTGAGTGATATCTGATTTACTCTCTTTGGAGTATTGTTCGGAGTCGTGAGGTAGCTGTTAAGCGTCCGCAACCTGCCCTTTTCTCCTTCCTATTCTGTCATTTATTTTTCTTCTCACACTTGTTTGTAGTAAGGAAATAGTATCAGATTTGTATTACCTCTTAGATGCTCATGACGGACGACTCCAGATGTCGGGGCTGTGTTTAGATGTTTTGACCATTTTTATTATTTTGAAATACTAAAATGCGGGAATTATTTTATTTCTTTATTTTCTATAATAACCAGCAAAACAATTTTCTTCAAAAATTATTTTTCTAAGACTAGGGACCTCGGAATTCAATTCCGGGAATATGCCTAAGTCTCATATTTTACTGCGGATACTCCCGGGATCTTCGGAACACAGATCCGGGTCTGTTTACTCAAAATGTTGACCAAAGTCAACTAAAACCAAATTTTAACTCTAGAAATTACTATTTCTCGTATTTTCACATAAAAGTTTTTCGGTTTCACGCCCGGACTGCGCACACAAATCGAGGTAATTAAAATTAGTCTTTTTATGACTAATAAGCCTTGAATTGGGTCTTAGTTCGTAAACTGACCCTTTGGGCCATCACACTAATTTAGTTTGAAAACGTATTATAATATTCTATTACTAATTTAATTTGAGAATGTATTATATTGTCCAAATCCATTTAGAAAAAGGAGAGCCTATATTATTATAAAAGTATAAATACAATATTAATATACCAAAATAGCCCTAAAATATTAAACAGAAGAACTTATAGGGAAACGACATAACTGCAATTACCTATTTTTTGGATTACAATACTTTCAATGCTAATTTTTAATATTTAGTTCTCGAGATATATTAGATATTAATGAACCGTTTGGTGGAAATCAATAGTTTGAGAGGTAATTTTTGTCAAGTACTACAGTAGTTCTAAAATCGACAAAAGAAGAGACCGTAAAGCAAAAGGACAAACATCCTAAATATTGGAATATATTTACCGCAATATGTGTTTCTTGCACGAACAATTGTATGTTGCACTTTCAAGAGGGATATCAAGAACGGCAACAAGAGTTTTGGTTAAGGCAAAGCAACCAAAGCACTAGGAGGAAACATACACAAAAAAATTATCCACAAAGAAGTGTTTGTTAAAATACCATCATATTAAATACTTTTAAACTATAATACGTAATTATTTAACTAACATGACAAAATTGAAAATTTATTTAACTAATGTAATAATATTTTTTTCCATTTACTGATTATTGTATAACTATACATAAAATTTCTCTCATCAATTAAATTTTATTGTTCCTTCATATAAATAAATGTTTAAATCATCACGTGCCATTATTTGAGTGCAACACGTTCATAGAAACTAGTACTATATTAACAGCACGAATGCCCTTAGCAAAATGTCGTTCACCTTTGTTGCCCTTTAAAAATAGAATTCACACTAGACAAAATAGTCATTTGACTACAATCAGACCTCTCTATACAACATTCCCATATAATAACCATTCACTATAGATGCCAAGTTTTTTCTTGAAATCAATTTTTATGTTATGATATAATATATGTTTTCTATAACAACGCTTCACTATAGCAGCCAAAAAATATCAGAACAAACGAAGTTGTTATAGAGATGTTTGACTGTATTTCTTAATATTTAGGAATATCCGTTTAATTAATTTTCTAATATTTAGGAATAATCAAGTAATTACTTTTCGAATATTTAGAGCGTTTGTTTTTGTATTTCTTTTTCATTCTAGAATTTCAAGGACGTTCAATTTACACTAGGAAAGTTTAAATCTTAGAGAATTAATTAAAATTTTCAATTCCTTCAGTAGGAAAGTTTAGTTCTTTTTCAATTCGTTCAAACATAAATCATCATAAACCTTAATAAGGCATCTCGTATCGTAACTTCTAAGAAACACGATTTCTTCATTTATGTGATTTAAAAAAAAATTATTTATTCATTGATACTGTGCAAAGCCCTGAGACTAGTTAATGAAATAAGCAGAGATAATGATGTGCTAGCTAGTGTAATGATAAAATTGATACTGTGCTCATATATTTTAAAGATGTATGTCTAGATTCTCTTCCCTCTCAAAAGGGAGACATATTTAATTAGATATTACAAATTTTCGTATTTCACCTTACAAGGTGTCCCGTGTATTCATAGATTTTGTTTACCTGGTGTATTAACCTAATTATTATTATTATTACTCTCACTAATTACTACTAGTAGGAGTAGTATTCTTCCTTTTTGATTTTGATTGGGAGAGTTTTCGCATGTGATAGTCGGATATGAGGCGCACTTTTTAAGACAGAAGAAGCCATATTTCTATTCAAAGATGGCATTTTGGTACTCTCCTCCTCGAATTCACAAGTATTGATCGAGCTTTGAGCTTTCTCATATGGGTATGTCTTCTATCTTTCTGATGCTCCAATTCACACTCTAAATGATCTGCTTTTAACTTCCGCCCCATTAATTTCGTAAACCAAATGCCATGTAATATTTCTGGCCATTGGATTTCAGTTGTTAAGTAGTATTCTCTCCCTCCGGTCCAAAATAAGTGATTTTTGGGATGTTTTCGCACAAATTTAGAAAATTCACCTTTTAACATTAGTTGGCAATAAAATTGATCATATTAACCTTTAGTATCTCTCGTAACACATACTCAAACACTATTTACTCCAAAGGCAATGTAGGAAAAAAATAATTAACTCATTCTTGAAATCTGGAAAAATCACTTATTTTAAACCACCAAACAAAGGCAAAAGAATCACTTATTTTGGACCGGAGGGAGTAGCTTATTTCAAATTACATTGATTTCTTAGAGTGGATAGATTGCCTTTAGTTGTTTGTTTACCTGCCATAGTGTAAATGAGCTTAAATTGAATTCTCTTCAACAAATGGAATTTTTTTGATGAATTAGTATATGTAATTGGGTTGCAACCATGAATGTTTTACAGTTAGAATAGATTTTCTATGCCATTTTCGAAAGCGCATGCGTCTATGGTTGGCGCTTATGTTTGAGGGGGTGGTTTTGAACTTATAAAGAAAAGGGCAGCCCGCTGCATGAAACATCTTTAGTAGGGTCCGGGAAGGGACCCTCCCCCTTTTTATTGTATAGCAAAAGGTAATTTTCTATTCATAAGTTGATTTATTTTTATCTAATCAAGCAACGACGGATACACGTTATGTATTGTGGGTGCTTCGCTTTTGAAAACAAACACTATTATTTATATAGAAAAAACTAGTAATTTACACAAATATATTAACTGAGCACCCAGTCTAAGTAGCGATTTCCAAATTAAAATCAGTTGAGGACCCATGATTTAAAAATCCTGGATTAGCCACTGCAATCAAGAGTGTAGCCCCTTGCCTATTAGCTTCAGATCATATGTGTTGCGGCCAAACGCACACGCAAGTATACACGTCGTCAAGTAATAAAGTGACTAAAAGTCGGATGTCGAACCCACGAGGACTTGTGATTAACTATTAACTAAATTAGACTATCCTAACTATCTAACAAGAATTAAAACTAGAAGTATTTGATTCTAAACTAATTAAATAAAGAAAGTAAATAATGAACTTTAAACAGAGGAAGGACAAGTTTTTATATTATCAATGTGATGAAAACGATCTAGGGTTATGGGCTATCTAACATTCCTATTGTATTCTTCAATTAACTTGACGTACTAATTTATCTAGCTTATTGGTTGACAAAGTTAATATTGCTCGTTAGAATCTGTCGAGTTCTTACTCGCCTATTCAAGCTAACCTAACGCCTATATGTCTATGGAATTAGAACTAACAAGAATGCATTTATAATTCCTGTAAATCAACCAAGCAAGGCAATTGGGTATATGTCTATCCTAACCGCGAATCCATTCCCCGATGCCCAGGTTCAAGAACTTGCTCTATTCAATCCTATAAGCAATCTAAAATTCCTACTTTCGAGTTCAACTCTAGATTCGTAGATAGTATTCAATTGGTGATCAATTAATCAAATAATTAAGCACAAGATTGAATAAATAAACTAATACGATAAATCAAGAAATCAAAATCAATATCCGAATAACAATAGTTATGAGAGAACCACAACCCTAGGACGTGAAGTTTAGCTCCACATAGACATGGTAGCCAAACAAAAAATCATACAAAGAAATATAAAAAATACTAAGTTTGGTGGAAGAAAAGATGAAACCCGGCCTCCACGGCGGCTCTGTGCTCTCCCTAGGTCAAAAGTTTGTCCAAAATTACAAAAATAACGTTTTTACATGTATTTATACCAAGTAGGGTCAGACCCGGACGGAAACACCTTCTCCCGCGCGAAATAGAACTCTGGCTCTTTAAAGTTTGCACAGGCGCGCCGCAGGCAGCGACGCCCTGGGCGTCGCGGTAATGTAATTCTGCTACTGTGTCACATTTGGCTTCATGATTAACAATTTAACTTTGCCCCTTTGTTGGCCACGTTGGCTAGCACAAAGTGCTAACCCACTTTATAAAAATAATTCACTTCCATGCAAGTTTTGTTGCCTAGCTTTTGAATTGGCAGTAATCTCATCATACACAATCAGCTTCACGCCGTGATAGGCCATCCAATTGGTCTTGGGCGTCTTCTTTTCACGTTTTGTATTTATACACGGTACTCGACCCCCGAATTCGATCCCGTCTTAATTCTTTGGGTTTTTACTCGTACTTTAAAGTTCCAAATAGCTCGATTTCATTCCGTAACATCTACATAACTCGGAATCACTCCGACAAGGCATAAAACACGTAATTAGTGCAAAACACTAGCGATTAAAGCTCAAACTCAATTAATGTGTAGTAAATTAGAGTATAATAAGCGACTAAAATACGTAATTATAGCCTATCATCAATATGTGGGGTTTTCTGACTTTATATCTGTGTTCTTTCAGATAAAAGTGATGAATGTTGTTCAACTCACCTCATTGATGGGGATGGGGTATTCAATGTTGCTGGACTTGAGAACTTCTCGAAGGAAGTTAAAATGCGGTCTTTCATATGCTGTAGTTTCCATTATGGGCCCACAAAGTAGTGGTATGAACAATTTCTCGGAAATGTGAACGCTTATGGTTCATTTTGCTCTTTGGAATCTATTGACTTCAATTTAACTTTAAAACTAGAAACCCAAATGTCTTCAGAAGCTATTTAGTTGGAGAAATCTATCCCCTGTAAATGATGTTATCCCATCTCAAGATTTCATTAGCTCTCTAACATTGACTCGACAGCCAACCTTTTTGGTTTTTTAGTTCTTTTGGTTAGCTCCCTGCCCTGGATAGTGTACTTTTTGTAATGGAGCGAATCCATCTCCTTTTGTACTTTTTGCATCTTCTTGATGCCTGTTATATAACACCTTACATAAAAGAATGTAACTTGGAAACGTTGACCTTAAAGAACAAAAGGTCAAAAACATCCTAAAGCTGATTCAGATCTTCCTGTGCATGTTTTAGAATGGCTCAGTTTTTAAACCTCTCCTTTATTAGGATACCTTTCAGCTCTACTGACCACGGGTCATTTTGATTAACTCTTAGTCATTGATTTTCTTTTGAGTTGATGATATTCCATAAATGCCAATTTTGACAAATTTTAAATCATTTTGATGCTATTCCATCATTATGACAGGGGAAGAGTACGCTGTTAAATCATCTTTTCTTTACCAACTTCAGAGAGATGGATGCTTACAAGGGAAGGTAAGTCTTTGGAAGTTATGTTATTAATGCTAATTCTCTGATATTCTATTGAAGTGAGCTGAAAGAATTTACTTCATTTCAGGTCACAAACCACGAAAGGTATTTGGATGGCTCGATGTGATGGAATTGAGCCTTGTACCCTTGTTATGGATTTAGAGGGCACCGGTGGAAGAGGGCGAGGAGCGGTGTGGTTGTAAATGCAATTTTTATTTATTTATTGACTTTCCTCTTTGTTGCTCCATTCAATGCAATTCTTGTGACCAGACATATATTACTCTCAATTCATATCTGCATGTACTTCTGTATGATATATTTGTATTCTTTGTTACAGCTGATATGAATCAGCTGTTTGTTACTAATTAAAGAGGACACAAACCAATTATTTGCTTGATTCTTTATTAGCCTTGTTGTCTCGTATTGCTTTTAGAATTTAATGTATCCGGCTCCTTGACCTATGAAGACAAATTTAAGACTTCAGCTTTCTCTGGGCCATTGTCTAGGACAATGCTCCTGACATAATGCTGGAAAAGTTCTTACTAATTGGCTTGTGTATGAGACATTTGATTTTGCTTCCCGTATTGTCTGTGTCAATGTTGTAATATCCATCTTCAATCATGTATATGAAAGAGATAAATTTGGAGCCGCCAAAATTCCAGCTACCAATACTCATTGAATGCTCCCTGCCCATCATTTGTCATGGAGTGTTATAACTGGGCATAGAGCTTATTGTTTTCTCATTCAGACTTTATTTCTGTTTAGGATGACACTGCATTTGAAAAACAGAGTGCCTTGTTTGCACTTGCTGTTTCCGATATAGTGCTAATCAACATGTAAGCTTCCTTTAGTGTATGAAGTGCATAGACTTGACATAAAATAATACCAGCAAAAATTGAAATATACAAGTTGATCAAATGTCTCAACATTCAGGTGGTGTCACGACATTGGCCGTGAGCAAGCTGCAAATAAACCTCTTTTGAAGACTGTTTTCCAGGTAAAAGTAGAAAAAAATTACTAATTTTTTTTGTATATCCTGGATCAATTTACTGATTTCTTTATGTTAAACAGGTCATGATGCGGTTATTTAGTCCTCATAAAACGACATTGATGTTTGTTGTACGTGATAAAACAAGGGTAGGTTCCTTCCTCTCTTATAAATGGAGTGTTCACATTCAACTGCAAGTTGTATAAAGACTTCAATAAGCCAGTTAATTCTCCAATTGAATTTTGTAGACTCCACTTGAGAATTTGGAGCCTGTACTACGGGAAGATATTCAAAAGGTACTATATGCACAATTCCTCTTATTATGTCTCGCCTTACAAAATCAAATATTATTTTTTGTTCACTTCTCTTGGATATAGATTTGGGATTCCGTCCCAAAGCCGCAAGCTCACAAGGAAACACCTTTAAGCGACTTCTTTAATGTGAGTCTCATTACGATCTGTCCTAACCTTCTTACTGTCTCTTTTATGTCTATGCATGTTCATGTAATGAAATCGATTGACATTCCAGGTCGAGGTTGTGGCTCTTTCTAGTTATGAAGAAACGGAAGAACAATTCAAAGAACAGGTACTTAAAAGTAAATTAGTGGAAACAATGATCATTTAATCTTTCTTTTTCTCTTTTAAAAAGTTTGATTTCTTAGAAGTGGTTGCTCTGCCAATATGGTTTTTCCTTTTCCAGTTTAATGGGTTTTGAGTTGCTTATTTCTGTTTTCTTCATAAGGTGGCTAGTCTAAGACACCGATTTGTTCATTCTATTGCTCCTGGTGGGCTTGCTGGAGATCGTCGGGCAGTTGTTCCTGCTTCAGGCGTTTTTCATTTAGTGCTCAAGAGATATGGAAGATTATAAAGGAGAACAAGGACCTTGACCTGCCTGCCCATAAGGTTAACATTTGATTCTCTTTGAAGTTTCCGGTTATGTTTCATAGTTATTGTGTTTGATTCTTATCTAATTACATGTTATGGTAGCTACTGTACGCTGTGAAGAAATTGCCCATGAAAAATATGCTTCTTTTACAGAAAATGAGGTATTGAATTGTTTTAAAGGTTAACTTAATGTGTTGTACATTCTTATATTTATTGACAATATCGGATAAAATTGCCCATAAATATGTGCTTTTTTCAATATAAATGAGGTGTATTGACGTGATTGATCTTTGTTCTAGGAATGATGTCAATTAAAAGAGGCCGTGCAATCTCATCCAGTCCAGGGCTTTGGGAGGAAGCTTACCTCAATTTTAAACACTTGTCTGTCAGAGTAGGGACAAACTTTCATGCAGTGCAGCATGAACTTTTCTATAGCTGTGTGCTTGTATTTTTTTCCCACGTCTACCAAATTTGCGACCAAATTTCTATCATTTCTTATACAATCTCTGGTGACAAAGTCTAAAACTGCATCTATGATACCAAAGAATGTAGGAAGCCTGTAACTTTGTCTGAAGAGAAGCTACTATACTAAAACTACAAAGTTGCACTTCTACAGCGATGTAGATCTGTACAGAATTCTCCTTTTCCTATTGATGTAATTTGATGTTTTTTCTGTTCTACATGTTATATCGGTTGTGGTGTACGTATTTCATTAATAAGGACATGCGCACTTGGTCAGTAACATTCTTTCTTTTCAGGTATGATGCTGACGCTACTTTCTTTGATGATGGAGTAAGATCTACAAAACGGAAGCAGTTGGAAGAGAAATTGCTGCAGGTAATGGTGGAAAAAAAGAAGAAGAAAATGAATTATTATTTTTTCATTTATAATTTTAAGTTAGATAATGTAACCAATTGGAAGAGAAACTGCTGGAGTTAATGGAAAGCCAGTGCTGGGCATTTTCTAAGCTTTTTTAACCTTTGAAGGTACATTTTCTGATTGCTTTATCTAGTTACTTATCCTTTCTCCTATTACAGCTTGTCCAAGAAGCGTACCAATCTATGCTGGGACACATAAGATCTCGTACTTTGGAAAGATTCAAAGAAGCATTTGATAAGGCACTAAAGGGAGGTAAAGGGTTTGCTGTGGCTGCTCAGGACTGCACCGAGTTTTTTATGTCCCACTTCAATGAAGAATGTGCAGGTACAAGATATATCCTGCTATTGCTGCCCTGCATGATATATTATATACGGAAAAGGGCCAAAATTACCCTTCAACTATCGGAAATAGACCACTTTTGCCCTTCGTTATCCTTTGGTATTAAAATTACCCTCGCCGTTAGTAAAGTGGACCACTTTTATCTCTTAAAACTAACGCTCAGCATATATACGTCGAAAAAGCACCCACCCATTAACCAGTCCCATTTGTCCATTAAAACCCGTATTTTATCCCGCGGCCCGTCCCTTTATCCCCTTTCCTTCAACGCTGTAAGTAGAGGACTATGTTAGACGAGGAAGGCTGGGGAAGGCTTTGCCTGTAAATGACTGATATTATGCAGGGATTAAATATTGAGCTCAGTCACGGCGGATTAGCTTTTGAAATATGACTACTAGTACTGTTTTGCAGATGCTGTTATTGGGCAAGCAAACTGGGATCCCTCTAGAATAAGGGATAAGCTCAAGCGTGATGTAGATGCTCATATTGCTGAAGTTCGTAGTGCCAAGCTGGCTGAAGTTACAACCCTCTATGAGGCACGAAGTTTGAGAACCTGTATGTTTAAATCATTGTAGTACCTATCAAAAAGTAAAGTACATTTAATCCTTTGGTAGTGCTTTCCTGTTGCATTTTGACATT
The DNA here is from genome assembly GCA_005239495.1 of Nicotiana undulata. Classification (NCBI taxonomy): domain Eukaryota; kingdom Viridiplantae; phylum Streptophyta; class Magnoliopsida; order Solanales; family Solanaceae; genus Nicotiana; species Nicotiana undulata. The sequence goes on from ML263536.1 coordinate 19,170, forward strand.
CAAATAATTTGTCGTTCGCCTATCCCTCAATCAATCTAGGAAAAAAAGGAATGTTTGGGTTTTCCCTTTCTTATGTGGGGAGTTTGTCATCAGCCAGTTGCAGCTGAGAGCTGGATTGCTGCATTCATTCATGAAATAAATTGAAATGTTGATTGTTTTTAAAGAATCTTATATCATAACAAGCAACATTGAGAACTATATTTTTAGATTCAACTGTTCTTTCTAATTTCCCTCACTTATAGTACTAATGTTATTCTTGTATTTCCCATTCTTCGTTGTTACTATTACCCGTTGTTTATTTTGCTTCGGTTATCTTATTTTGCTGGCTGCTGTTACTGTTTCTCTTTCTAAAGCTTCTCCACCTCCGTATTTCTTTGTCGTCTGCTGTGACCATGCTTTCTTTGAGCCGAGGGTCTGTGGAAAAACAACTTCTCTACCTTCACAAAGTAGGGGTAAGGTCTACGTACACACTACCCTCCCCATACCCCACTTGTGGGATTACACTGGGTATGTTGTTATTGTTGTTGGAACTGTTCTTTTTAATGTAATTATACTGGCACTAATGGGAATTTTTTTCCTTCAGACAAAATTGAACGAGGCATTAGCTGGACCTGTTGAGGCTCTTTTAGATGGAGCTGGTGATGATACATGGCCAGCGATAAGAAAGCTGCTTCAGCGTGAGACTGAAACCGGAGTCTTGGGTTTCTCTACTGCACTTTCTGATTTTGAAATGGATGAACAAGCTAGAGAGAATATGGTTTCAAGACTGAAGGATTATGCACGGGGAGTAGTTGAAGCAAAGGCAAAGGAAGAAGCTGGAAGGGTTTTGATTCGCATGAAGGATAGGTACAGACATGAGTTACTCTATTCTCACTTTTGTTGACAGAAAAGTTGATGAAGAAGAGTTACTGGCCTGAAAATTATTGACAGGTTTTCAACATTATTTAGTCACGATTCTGATTCAATGCCACGAGTCGAGACTGGAAAAGAAGATATCCGAGCAATTACCAAAACTGCTAGATCAGCTGTATGACTGACTAGATTAAGCTTCCTGATTTGGATGTGATTTCAGGTTTGAGTATTACATTTCAGTCTGTTGACTCCTTCAAATGTTCTCCCAGTCTCTGAAGCTCCTGTCAGTTATGGCTGCGATTCGCTTGGAAGATGAAGGTAATAGTATAGAGAAGACACTAGCCCTTGCTCTTGTGGATGGAAAATCAGGTGCTTCCACCTCAGAGAGCTCCACATCTGTTGATCCTCTAGCCTCTAGCACTTGGGATGAGGTAATTAGCTTAATAAATGATGTGGTTTGTGCTAGAAGTTTTTGCAAGCAGAAAAAGTAACCAAAGAGGGGAGGAGGGGGGGGGGGGGGGGGAAAAGACCCCGCAAGCTTGGTGCCACAACAAGATGTAAAAAAATGAAAATGTNGTTTTGTAAAAAGTTTTTGGAAAGAAAAAAAAGAGAAAAAAGGGGGGGGGGGGGGGGGGGGGGGGTGACAAGATCCCGCAAGTCTGGATGCCCAACAAGATGTCATAAAATGTGAATGTTTGCTTGGAATCTTCCCAGTCATGCCCATTAACTATGTTATGTAAGTTTTTGTATATAAGCGTGAAATCCATGTGAGTTAGCTAGCCCAACCCAATTGTAATAACAGGTTTGAAACTTGATGGAGTATGGTCCCGCACCTCTACGGTGCTCCCATTTAAATTCCAGATTTTGTGTCAGTGGCAGGAGTCGAACTCGTGACATGCGCCCAATTCATACAGCCTGCGCTGCGTCCTTAGAACTGAACCAAAGTTCTGGGGGCTAAAGTATGTTATGTTAAAATCTGGATCGGGTTTTCTCAGTCCAATACTTCACGTGCATATGATAAAGCTCACGAGTCACCACTTAGTTTCAGCTTTAGAAACTGTACCTCTGACATTTTATGGTTTATTTTGCTTGCTTATCTTTCAAGCTGTCAAGTTGATCATCTTTAAGTCAATTGTTATTGCAGGTCCCTGCATTGAAAACTTTGATCACACCTGTCCAGTGCAAGTCTTTGTGGAGGCAATTTAAATCTGAGACTGAATATACTGTTACACAAGCCATTGCTGCTCAGACATGATCTTTTGGCTGCTATTGCATCGCTTCAGTCTTCTTTTGAAAGTGAAGTCCTTTTATACTTGTTTTGGTTGGCAGTAAGGTGGATTAGCAATGTTGAATAATATGTCTAGATTAATGGCTGGGTAATTATAATTGGTTCTTGGAAGTTGATTTTGAACAAAACCTACCCCCTTCAGTTGATGTTGGGGTTTCAGAGCAACTGTTTGAATGTAACTGTTTAAGCAGTTTAAGAATGTGTGGGTTCTCACTCACGTTATCTGTGCTTGTCACTGTGATGTTAACTATTATCTGAGCTGTTATAATATGCGCAACATTTGCTGTACATAGTTGGTCTTACCATGTTGACTTTCTATTTGAAATATTTCTTGAGAAATTCTTTTGAGTTTTCTGATTGCCATTTGGATATTTGTGGTTTCCCCTTATGCTGTATCTTTCTGATTTTCTGGTACTTTACCCTGCAGGAGGCTAGCAGGAGAAGTAACAATTGGTTACCACCTCCTTGGGCAATTGTTGCCTTGGTTGTTTTGGGTTTCAATGAATTCATGACAACTTTTAAGGTACCTTTTCTGCTAATAAATCAGAAAGCACCACAATTTGATACATTCATGTTTGTGTACCCACTGGCAGGGTGTATCCATCGTTGATTTCTTAACTTATGTTGACATTTACTTTTTCTCCAGAAATCCTTTGTATTTGGGAGTTATATTTGTTTCTTTTCTACTACTGAAAGCCCTTTGGGTGCAATTGGACATCTCCGGTGAATTCCGCAATGGTGCTGTAAGTATCAGATCTGAATTCCTATTATATCAGTTTCTATGTTTTAAAAGCAATTTGACCAATTAACTCTTACACGCCATTTATGTAGAAGCTGACCTTCTAGACTTCTGTTTTGATAAGGTTAACGGAACCAACATAGTTAAACTTTCCTAAATTTAATGGTCCTTGATAAAAAATATGTTCAATGTTTTCCTGTGGATTTTTTAGACGGACATCTGGATTCCACCTTCATGTTTCGTGTGGGCTTTCAGGAGTTATTATTTAATCTAATCTAGTCTCTGGTGGTGAAACATTCTTAGACTAGAAGTTGAAAGCAAGTGTGATTTGTCCAATTTCATTACTTTACTTGCAATATGGAGAACTTCCTTAAAAAAATTTAGGGAACTGATCTTCAATGTATGTGTTTCAGATTCCTGGACTTCTCTCTTGTTACAGATGCCTTTTTTGGGGCAGCAGTTTCTCATCCGCACAGATCATTATAGCCTTAAATATTTGCTGGAACAACGTCTCACCAGGCCACATCCCCACAACAACACTGGATCAGTAAACTCATGAGCTTTACTTTTCGAGTTGAGTATAAGGCTGGAAAATCAAATGTAGCTGCAGATGCTTTATCTCGGCGTGATACAGATGAAGGAATGATATGCGCCATTTCACAGCCACGAGTTGTATTGATTGACGAGCTGCGAGTCGAAACTAAACATTCTGCATCTCTCAAAGAAATTGCAGCCAAGATAGAGCGTTGAAGTAAGAAAAGGATAAACATGAGGCAGCTTAGGATTAAGATACCAAAGAAAGAATGTGCCACCGGCATTCAATCAAGTTCTTAAAATAGAATTTTGATATGATGGACTTCTCATTTGCATCTTTTTATCTTTTGGTTTTTGAAGATGATAAGCTGTATGTGGAAATTAATTTCCACTGGCTTGCTGAACAAGCTCTAATTACTGTGTTTCTTTGTTCCTGTTCCAGTTTCATTTCTTCGAAGATTAGATTCATTATCAATTAGAAGTTTTGATTTTAAAGGACACTAGGCAAAACTAACATGGAAGGAAGTATGACATAAGCAAACAACTATTAAACTTACATTCAGTAAAATAATCAGTGTTATGAGTGCTCAGCACTTTAAAGATAGATTTTACAATGATCCCATCTCTCTTATAGTTGATCCCATCTCATCCTTTTCTTTTTAGAATAGTGTTGATCTTTCTTCCACTGTACCAGCAGGGAACAACAGATCCCTCCAACAAGCATCTCATCAAGGATGGCCATTAGTTGTGAGTGTATTGAACTTTTGCATCAATAGAAACGTATAGTCCATTATGGTGTTTCAGTTAGGTTTCAACTTTAAGTTGATTCATTCCTTTTATATTCAACCCAGGGAATTGGCCCAGCTCCCCCCGTCATTAACCATCAAGTTGTACATCCTAGTGTAATAGTACCGACTCAAAAGGAACAGTTTTTGAGAACTAAATTCTCTCCTCAACAGGATGTTTTACCAGAAGTGTCAGTTCAAACACTGGATGAGCTCAACTTTCCTGCCCCTGCAGGTTCTGGTGTTTTCAATCGTATGCTCGTTCAAGCTGGCTCGAGTGGCAAAGATGCAGGAGTAAGTTGAATACTTAACTAATCATGTCGCTCCTATTGATTGTAGCATGCTGCAATTATTTTAGCCGTGAAACAGACCATGGGTTGCTTTCAGGATTTTATGTTCTGTGAAATCTCTTTGCAAAACTTTGTACATCAAGTTATCAATTGTCAAAATAAGAGCAGTGAATTAAAACTCTGAAAAGAAAGAGCCTATGTAGCAGAAAGAAAAAGAGGAAAAAACTTCAAAATATTTGCAAAGCAATAACCAGATTGAGGACAAATTGAAGACTATCCTACTATACTGATGTGACTGAGATCTTTATCCTGTCTCACTATTTCTTCTATTTGTCTTCTTCTGGTATTGAACAGATGGTTGGCGATAAAAATAAAAGAACCCTGGAGAATTTACCAGTTGACCAGCAAATATTAGCTCCTACAGGAGGAAAGCAAGTTGCAGTGCAGGAGCAAGTGAACCAGCTGAGACTGCAGTCTTCAAATAAGGTTGGCCTTAGATCATAAAGAAAGTAACTGATTTTATTTGAACATCTTCAAATTTCAGCAATATTTTAGCAGTACAAGAGTTGATGGAGACATGCATCTTCCCCTATTTGACCTCTGATTTATTTATATGTATTTTGAATCAGAGGGGCAGAAAGAGGAAAGCTTCACTGAGTTCTCTGGCAGCTGTAAGATAATTTTTGTGCATCTACTTCTTAAAGCCCTTCATGTGCTGGTGTTTTCATTTCACTCTACCGTTGTCATCTGCATCTTATTGGGGATTGGACTTCCCTTTCTTTATTTTTTCTCGTCTCTGTCAACCTTTATAGTCATTTGTATTAATGAGTATGATTTAATATATTTCTATAGGTCGGGAAAGAGAAAGCTACTACCAATGGTATTACGAATGGCAATATTAACAGCTACTTCTCCCAGGGAGATGCTGGTCTGGTTGGTGCAATTAATTCGATCTCTGCATTGAGAAAAAGTATTGCTGCTTGCATTGAATCTGACCGGAAAGGTAGGTTACAACAAGCTTAATGGGTAAAAAAAATCATTATTAGAAAGGTAGTAATTTAGATAATTGACAACCATTAGTCTGCATTGAGGAGAAGTTTTGCTGCTCTCACTCAATCTGAATGGAAAGGCAGGTTATAACAAGCTAACAGTTAACAGTGACGTAAAAGAGGGAAAATGTCTAATCTTGCAATACATTATCCCATCAGGGTTCTTACTTTTTTCAAGGAGCAGTAAATAAATTTAGCAATACATAATTCTATCAGGAATTAAGGGTGATAGTGTTATCTCCATATTTTCCCCTACTTTATTCTTCCAGATGCCACTAGTGTTTTAGGGACTACTGGAAGATTCATTGCACGTATCTGAAGGTGTATAGTTGATGTATGATAATTGTTCATGAACCTCTTTGCTCAAAAGCAATTAGTGATCTGGCAGCTTCTCATGGTGGCTAATAGATGGTGTCATCTGTAGGTTTCTTGTGAAATTTGCATCTAGGATTTGAGATCAAGCTCTGTAGCTGCTAGTTATCGGCATAAAGGATAATTCAGTTCTTTTTACTTTGCAGGCATATCTGTTAAAGAGATTGGAAGTCTTCACGCAACACACAACGAGCTCCTATGTTGCCACTTCCATTCACAAGGGAAGTTGTTGGCTGCTGCTGGACACGAGGTTTGTCATATTAATCTTCTACAGGATTCTTGTTGGTCAAATGGGAGAACGCTTACCTCAATTTCTCCCATTAACGAACTCGTACTGTGATCTATGTTTAGGTTGTGATTTGGGACTTGGAAAATAATGATGTTAACACTGGAAAAGGTCATGCTTGTCTCGTTACAGATATCCGTTTTACACCAAATTCAACGCTGTTTGCAACATCTTCTTTGGACAGAACTGTGATGATATGGGATGCAGCCAAGGTACTACCTCTATTTTCCATAATAAATTTCATTTGAGTCAATATTTGAGGAACTACGATGTTGCTAAATCATCTTATGCTGTTTTTACACCTACTGGTCAAACTTAGATAATCTTTTTGTTTTTCTTATGGCTATCAGGACGTTTCTGATAATGATAACTGTTTAATCTCTTAAATTTCTTCACTTTTCTTCTGTCTATTACAACCATGATACATTACCTATTTCACCATCTTGTCTTAATCCAGCCAAGCAACCCTTTCCAAAAACTTGTGGGGCATGCTGAGCATGTGATGTCAATAGATTATCATCCCACAAAGGTGGGTCTTCTCAGTTCTTGTGATAGCAACGATGAGATTAGACTGTGGGATGTCAATGAGGGTGATTGCAAACTCATTTTTAAGGTTGGTGTCTCCACTGCTTTTTGTAATGTTGATGAAGAGAGTGTCTCTACTTGACATAGGAAAGCCTCCTTCATTTGATATTTACCTTCTTTTCTGTTTCCATTTCAAATTTTACTTATCTACCTATTCTAAGTCATTGTTGAATCTGTTTTGCTCATGAATACCTGCATTAAGCATGTGGGAAAAGCCGATCCCAAATAGCTTGGGATTGAGTTGTAGTAATATTTGTTGTTGTTTCAAGGAATTTCAAGGTTTTCAAGATCAGTAGGTCGTCACCATGTGAATACACATTCAAATAGGCTATTTAGGATATAAATGGGTTGAGTTTCATAATATTATTTGACGGATATAGGTATCACATTCAACAAAAGGAAAGTACAGAGCTAAAGTGACTGTCTAGAGAGTTAGATTTACTCAATTCACAAAAGATAGTATTGATTTGCTCTTGGTACAAACGCAGGGAGGTAGTAGACAAGTCCAACCTCGATTTGGGAACCTTTTGGCATGTTCTACAGGAAATATTATAAATATATTTGATGTGGAGACTAACAACGTCCAACTACAGTTACAAGTAAGATGTTTTATTCCAAATCAAGGTTGCCTTAACTTTCTTATCTGCAGCATTACTGTATCCTATCAATGCGGTCTCCTTTCTCTGATATACAGGGACATGTCGGAGATGTCCGCTCAATCTGTTGGGATATGAGCGGGAATTTGCTGGCATCCGTGAGCGAGGATAGTGCACGAATATGGTGTGTTAACATTAGCGGAAGAAAGTGTTTACATGAACTGCGTTCCAGTGGCAAAGCAAGAAGACGCTATTCTTGATTTTGTTGAGGGATACACACCATTTACCTGGAATGAGTTATTTGAGTGGCTGTGTCACTACAGAAACAGTGACAAACATTGATTGCATAGTTTCAAACGGTAGTTAATCTTGACCATTGTACTCTTCTGCCCTATTTTATTGTTTGTATTTTGAAATTGAATTTAAAATGTTTGTTTTTGTGTATTAAATACCTAATATAAAAATTTAATCAATGGATAAAATATCACATCAAAATTTAAAATTGAATAATTAAATGTACTTTACTTCTTTAATTGCAATGTTTATAAAATCAATATTATTAGTTAAAGTGATATATTTTATTTTACATACTTTTGAATATAACATTGTATCTCATACATTTAGGGAGTAGTATTTATTAGGTCTGATTTGGGAATTAGGATTGTTTTAATTTTTAAAAAAAAAATTACGTCTTATGATTATTCGATAGGATTATAGGATGAAACAGAAATAGGATCAATCAATCAATTCAATAACCTGATTGGGCCGATTCAATTTACTGGGTATTCCATTACAAATCCCAAAATCTTCCTCATTGCTCTCTTACTGCTTCTGGAGGTTAATTAATCCCAATAAAAAATGCAGCACTCACATATCACAGACACACACAAAATATGGAGTTGAAAGAATAGAGTAAAAGAGAAGAAGTGTCATCAGCAAAAGCAGTACAGGTTGGAGCTTTGGCTCCTGGAATCAACGTCCGTATAGTTTCCCCCCTTCTCCGCAAATATGATTTTTTAAACTTTAAATTCATCTGTTGTAGTTGATTTTTTGTCTTTGGGTTTAGGGTCCTACTTGGTATATGCTAACGAGTTGCATTATTAATGTTGGGATTGTGTCTTGCTGTTATATTGGACTTGGCTTTTTCGTCAAGTACTTTTCTTCTTCTTAGCAGGTATGTTTCAGCTTTTGTTAGTAATCAATGTTGTTTGATTTGCATTGGTGTATAGTTATTTTTGCCTACATGTTAATGTACTTGAAAACTGTCAAGTAAGCTTTGTATAACTGGATTAATCGATTTGGATAAAATAAGTAATAATCCTTACTTTGGAGGAATAGATTCCCACTTCAAATCTTTGATTTTGTGTATTACCTGGAATAAATGATAAAATGTAGAATTACAAGATCATGTAACTAGTTGACAGCATTTGTTGGTTATTTCTTTGGAAAGTAAAGTTAATATCTAGGACAAAGAAGGGTTTTTCCTAGACTCATTAGGACTAATGGCCGAATGATCATCCTTAAGGTGTTCCGTTCCCTCTTTGCATCGTCTTCTCTACCAGCTGCAGGGACACGGAGCTGCAGAGACACATATTCAATTTTCCTAGAGATATAGACTGGATAGAGTCAGAGTATTGCAGACAAACTAAACACTATTTGTCAGCTGAAATGGTCCTAAAAATGACTTCCCTCACTCTTGGGTAGAAGTTATTCTCCTTTACAACTATCTCAAATCTTAATTTCATATCTATTCTCCAACCAACACTAAGACATTATAATCAATCTTTAGTATTCAAAAATTTCATCAAAAAACTATCTGATTCGCTAGCATTATTATCAATCTATAATCTTAAAAAATTCAGAAAATATTTGAAAAACGTTCGGAAAATGTTTCCATCGTATCACCACCCTAAATCAAAAACAATTAGTATTTACTGTCTATGTTTCCAAGATATTGTCACCATCATGTGATTAATTGAGGAATATAACATACACTTTATTAATCTTCATTCTGAGAATGAATTTACCTCACACTAGTCTTTTTATGTCGAGATAGTTACTAAAAATGCTTTGTCTGTTAAATAACATTTAATGTTAGAGCTAGAAATTGACAAATCATTAACATCGACATAGGGGCAAATAATAACTTTTGACTTATTTTAATACTTATGATAAATGCAAGAATCAAACTTTACGTTGTTTTGGTGCCTATCTCAAGCCATTCCAATATGTCAAATGGGGTTTGAAACTGCCTTGTTTTGGAATCACAATTGCTCAAATATGTCATTCTTTCCTAGCAAGTAGTGTTGAAGACATAGTAAAGTCGATAAAAGTTTATTGTCTCCAACAAATTAAGTTTTTAAACGAGATGGTTACACAATCTAACATGATTTTTATGATTGATACAATCTTACATGGTAACAAAGCAGATAGAAGTCCTAGGTTCAAGTCTCACCATCACTTATCGTAAAAAAAATCACATGGTTGATTTATAGAAAATAACTCTGACCCGTACGTGAGGTAGTTGTTTGAAACATAATTAAGTAAATAAAAGTATACTCCTTTGGTAGTTTAACCATTTAGATAAAATGGGTTACACAATTTATCACCTAGAACCAGTGTTTTTAAAAGCGGAAGAGCGAAAAGGCATTAAGGTCCATGGGACGTGAATCGAAGAGCGAGAAGTAAAGTACATAGTTCTTCGAAATGAAGTGCACTATTCACGACATTAAAAATTAATCAAATATATATATGAATTTAGTATTATAATGATCAAATTGTAATTAAAAAGCTACTTTCAGTATTCAACTGACAATAATGTATTAATGTCGATACTAATCCAACTCAAAGTTGAAATTCAAAGAATTGATCGTTTGTCACTTTGCGTGTTATTGTATGAAGCTCACACATCTATGAAGTGCATGGCTTCACCTATGAAGCAATAATCCATTTCTTTGCATAGTCTCATTGCTTTAAGCGACATAAATGATGTCTTGTGATAGCACTAGATGATTAAATGCTCCTTAAATGAAAATTTGATGTTAATCTTTGCATAATATATAGATGTTATTACTAACTTACCACATTTGTGAGAGTTTATACATGCATGTTTGGAGCTAATGAAAATCTTCCTTTATCGTAATATGCGGTCCACCTGAACATTTTAACAAATATGAAGACATTTCGTTATGGTTTCTATTAAAAAACACCGGATAAATCTTAAGCAATCCAATGCCTTCTTTTCAGTATAACCATATGGCATTTGGAACCTATTGGCCTGACTAGTTCAGATTCATACACGTAGGGCCCATTTAAAGGAAAATACTCCCTATCAAGGATTTCTTCATTCTGGAGGCTCGAACCCGAGAGCTCTGGCTAAGAGGGAGGGATCCCATCCATCCTACCATACCCCTTGGTGGTGCAATCCGATGACTTTATGAAAATAGTATCTATTCAAAAATAATTTAATTTCTTACTTAAGTTATACCATCTTATCAATCTTTTTTGTCTCAGATTATGTAATAAGAGTTTGCATAATCACAATGGCATGACTTTTATTGATATAAATTACTTGACTACTATTTTTTGGTAACTAGATTTCCAAATTAATTAGTGGGTTAAAATAAAAGAATGTATGACCTTCAAAAAGCGTAAGTGGTTAGCAACAATTAAATCATATCTAAATTAGATCATACCTTTCTAATCTCAGTTTTCAGTTGTCATATAATCTCAAGTATTTCAAAATTATTCAATACCCTTATACTTCTCTAAATTGATTGATAACTCCCTAATTGTTAGTCTTTACACTACCAGGAAAATATCGTTTTTACACTATCACGACACTTCATAACACATAACAACTAGCCTACAAGCTTGACAATGTAGCATAAAAAGATTATAGATAATATGGTTAACAGATTAACTACATTGACAATGTAAACCATTTTTATACTTTCAATTCAGATATGTTAAATCAAAATGGGAAAAAAGAAGAAGAAGAAACAGGGGGTGAGATGTTGTTTCTTCTTGAGGTATTTACGAGTTTTAACCATCTTGCATGGAATTCAGCTCAAGAATGGCTTAGAAACCGAAATGGTCAAAATTAACGAGTGGTTGTGTAATTGTGAAAAGGTCTATTAGATTAGCTCAAATTTAAGAAGGTTCACAATCTTTTTTGTCACCTCTTTTGGTTCGAAGCGTTAGGGTTAAATATTGGATTAAAAGTTGTTGTCTATTTGTCACCTAAAAACGCAAGCTCGGACAAACAATTCATTAATCTTCTTTTACTGTGCTTCCTTCTTAGAATTGGCTTCTATTGTAACTTTTCTTCTGAGCTGCATTAACACGTCTTTATTTGCTTTTTGTTTTTCTTTATGGTACTTTCAATAAAAAAGAATACTTTACAAAAGGTAAATTTCCAAGGATAAAACTGTGGCATTGTCATTTTTACCCCCATACTAGGGGCCACCATTTCTCTATTTAAATCCAGAGTTTCGCTTTTTTCCCCCTACACTTTTGCATACTGTCACCATCTCTCTCTCTCTCTTTCTCTCTCTGTGTGTGTGTCTCTCTCTGGATTCTTCTGTCTGTAATCCAAGTGGGATTTTGGTTCTTGAGACTCTTTCTTCATCTTTCCCAGTTGTTCTTGCTCAAACCTTCTTTCCCTTCCCTTTTCTGTGATTAAGTAACGCTTTGTTTTTGGTGATCATGGCCAGTTTGGAGGCTCAACGCTTGTAAGTTTTTATGTGTTCGCCAATTATTTTATAGCAAAAACTATTACGCAATAATTGTTTTATACTTACATTTTTAATGATTGATACTCTTGATAATCTGTGCTTGTCTACTTTTCATTTGATTTTGGGTGTATGTGATTTCCCCCTTTGTTTGACTGGTTTTAGTCATGCTTTTCTTTTATTTGTGTGTTTTTCAGACTTGAAGTTGTCATTCTTAATTACATGGTTAAGAGAGGTTTCCATCGGACTGGTGAGGTATTCGCCAGAGAAATTAATGCTAATCCAAATCCCGTTGGTGAGTAACTCCTTTCAATGAATTCTATTCTTTTGGCGAGAAAAAAAAGAATTCTATTCTTTTATCAGATGCTAAAAACTGATACTCTAATGAATTAAGATATGTGTTTTAGTAATGATTGTTATTTACCTAAAATAGTTGTAAAATTCTCATGCTTTGTTTTGTAATTCTTACATATGACCATATGGTAGATTGTTGATCGTGTTGTTCTTGAAAATTTTGCTAATAAGTTGAGGTCATTCTCTTTGATTCATGTGGTACATTCTAGTTATCTACTGTTGGATGTTTTTGAAAGTACTGTATTAACTTCCCTTCAGTAATTTAGAGAGACATGTATAATGGAGTTGAAGTTACGTGTTAACGTGATACGGGGCTTTGGAGTAATGATATGTAATATCTGTGATATTGTTTCAGCTATCAATTCTCCTGAAGGATATCTGCAAGAGTGGTGGAATATATTTTATGAAGCATTCAGCTCTAGGTTCCCTGAGGTTGCTCTATTCGTGGCCGAATCCTTTGATAAGGTGTTACCTATAGAACTTTTATAAGTTATGTTCATTATTAACTGATATGAAATAATTGCGAACTAAATGCTTGATTTCTGAATGCTTAGGTCGCACAGACAGTGGAGAACGTTGGTCCTGTAAGTTCAACCTATGCTCCTAATCATACAGGAGAAAACATCTCTATTTTGACGGCGTCCTCTCCTATGATGCCATCCCCTCATTTGACGGCATCCCCTCCTGTGATGGCATCCAGCGATCCTGATCTTATGGACCCATATATTCTAGATTTGTTGTCATCTGTTTGTCCCAACCTCTTGCCAAATTTATCTCCTCCAATGGCATCTATTACTCCTGAATTGATGCCAACAGGGGGAGATGTACTTCAGATTGGCTGTTCAATCATGCCAAGGACAGGGTATATTCAGCCCAGGTTCACACAGTTTTCTGTTGGACCAAATATTCGGATGGTGCAAGGGCAACCATCATTAGATCTGCTGCCCGGAAGAATGCTAGAACAAGCCCAACATATGAGTCCTCCAAGAGACGTGGCATCAATTTTAAAGTTTCTTGAGATTAATAAAATGGATGGAATGCTTCCATCTGCAAGCAACTCTGGGTAATAGCATGTTATATTTATTGCTAAACTGATCAATCTCGCCGCATTTTGATCTATTTTACAATGCTTCCTTTGTCGCTTCAATGAGGATAAAGGTTGAGCACTTGATGCTATGTGGTTTTTGTTTCGATTGGTATGATATTATTGTCTTAAGCTTCTAAGGTAATGTAAAGAAAATTAGCCAAAATCACGTTGTTATTGTGTATTTGTATTGCTATTATGAGTTTCTGATATATTAAATATCAAGAGTTTCTTGCAAAACGTGGCTATTAAGACATGCTCTTTAGTCTAGTATGCGGAGCCTGCTACTTAGCGAGTACTATGAGATAGTCTTTTCACATTATCTTGATAACCCAAGCATGTTTTGTATGTGAAACAATTACTTGCTTGTTGAAGTTATTGAATCAGAATCTTCTAATTTTCTATGATGCATGTCCATGTCTTTCAGCTATCCAATGCAGCAAATTCCAACGGCTCCTCCTCAGTGGGAGGGCAGAGTATGTTTACATTTCCCCCAAACATATTTGCAAGCTTTTAGTAGTTATTTGTGAATAATTGACAAGCTTTTATTCTTTCCAGGACGACAGGCGTGGTATAAACTTGGAAGGACCTATGCAGATTGAACCAAATCTTTATTTTCCTCCATGGCCAGAACATTCTGACGCGGGTATGTTTGTATCTTGGCTTAAAATATTATGCATGTAGTTTATAGAATCTTTTGTCTTTGGCATTGATATTGTTGGATGTGTGGACTGTCATTTAACTTTTACTCCTAAGTCAACTCAACGTGCATTGTGATAATCCGCCAAAGACTTTTAGCACTAAAATCCATTAGAATGATAAATTGCATACGTCGAATAGCACTGGCTCAGTGTTAATTTGTAGCAATTGTAAATCCCTTTTCGTTTGGATTAATATATGTCTACCATAAGCATAAAAAAACTATTTCTGGATAGTCTTCATTGTCGAGCTTCAAGGGAATAACTCATATACAGATTTTTGCTGTCTCGCTAGCTAATGTAGAAAACGATTTTAGGCCAGTAGTTTTTTCTATGTGAATTTCTTCCCGACCTGGTCAAGCCACATTGGCACCAATTGAGATGGGAATGACAGGTGTTTTATATTTATAAATGAGGCTCACATGGGCCTAAGGTGGCCTAACGGCACCGCTTGGGATGGGAATGACAGGCGCTGTAGTTTAATAAATGTGGCTCACATGGGCCTACGGTGACACTTATTACTTAATTATCAAATAATACATGGTTGTTCAACTTCAACTTGCTCTACCTTAGCTTGTATATTTTACAATTCAGGCACGTGGAGCCCTTAGATCAATAGTTCTGGAACATATTATTTGACATAAGTATAAATCGAGGTGTTGACACAAGTATCAACTAATACATGGTTGTTTTTGTATAAATCATACTTAGATTTTCTTCAATATTACATTTATATTATAAAAAAAAAGAAGAAATTATTGTGAAAATATTTCCGAATATAATTCTGAGATTTATATGTTTTTATACTAAAAATGTCTCCTTCAGTCGAGGAGCTATCGGAAACAGTCTCTACATCCACAAGGTAGACCTAAGGTCTGCGTATACGCTACCCTCCCAAGACCCCAGGGATTTCACTGGTTTGTTTTGTTGTTGTATACTAAAAATATCTCCCATTTTGAGTCTAAGATATAGATTTATTATACCGTGTGTAATTCAAGGTTGTCTCGAGTTTGAGGTTGTTAATTAGATTGTTGCTACATTGAGTCGTTCTTGAACTTGTCTACATTTGTTCGAGGTGAGAACTCCAACTTGAAGATATTTTGATATTTGAGCTTGAGTTTGAAGTTGACTAGTATAATACTTGAGCTGAGCTCAAGGATGAACGACTGAGCTTGGCTCAATCCAATTTCCATCTATGGATGGCTTTCATTTCCTTAGTGATTATGCAAATGGCTAGCAAGGCATTTGATTTAGTAAAATCTACATAACTAAGATGATGATATAGGACATACCTTCCCATGTGGACAAAGATGCATACTGCAGGTTGAAGTAAGAAAAGGATAAACATAAGGCAGCTTAGGATTAAGATACCAAAGAAAGAATGTGGCACCCGCATTCAATGAAGTTCTTAAAATAGAATTTTGATATGATGCACTTCTTATTTGCATCTTTTTATCTTTTGGTTTTTGAAGATGATACGTTGTATGTAGCAATTAATTTCCACTAGCTTGCTGAACAAGCTCTAATTACTGTGTTTCTTTGTTCCTGTTACAGTTTCATTTCTTTGATGATTAGATTCATTGTCAATTAGAAGTTTTGATATTAATGGACACTAGGCAAAACTGACATGGAAGGAAGTATGACATAAGCAGACAACTTCTAAACTTACATTCAACAAAATAATCAGTTTTATGAGTGCTTAGCACTTGCAAGAATCACCATGAGATGTTCGCTGCAGTGACCATATAGACAACCTGTTAAATAACTTCTAAAGATAGATTTTACGATGATCCCATCTCTCTTATAGTTGAGGCGTAGTTGTTTTTGTTGACAAATTTTACAATGTAGATTAGTAGATTAGCCACTTTATTTACTTTAATATTTCTGTCGGTACTTTTATGCACTTTTAGGTCTCCTCATCCTTTTCTTTTTAGAATATTGTGTTGATCTTTCTTCCACTGTACCTGCAGGGAACAACAAATCTCTCCAACAAGCATCTCATCAAGGATGGCCATTAGTTGTGAGTGTATTGAACTTTTGCATCAATAGAAACGTATAGTCCATTATGGTGTTTCAGTTAGGTTTCAACTTTAAGTTGATTCATTCCTTTTATATTCAACCCATGGAATTGGCCCAGCTCCCCCGTCATTAACCATCAAGTTGTACATCCTAGTGTAATAGTACCGACTCAAAAGGAACAGTTTTTGAGAACTAAATTCTCTCCTCAACAGGATGTTTTACCAGAAGTGGCAGTTCAAACATTGGATGAGCTCAACTTTCCTGCCCCTGCAGGTTCTGGTGTTTTCAATCGTATGCTCGTTCAAGCTGGCTCGAGTGGCAAAGATGCAGGAGTAAGTTGAATACTTAACTAATCATGTCGCTCCTATTGATTGTAGCATGCTGCAATTATTTTAGCCTTGAAACAGACCATGGGTTGCTTTCAGGATTTTATGTTCTGTGAAATCTCTTTGCAAAACTTTGTACATCAAGTTATCAATTGTCAAAATAAGAGCAGTGAATTAAAACTCTGAAAAGAAAGAGCCTATGTAGCAGAAAGAAAAAGAGGAAAAAACTTCAAAATATTTGCAAAGCAATAACCAGATTGAGGACAAATTGAAGACTATCCTACTATACTGATGTGACTGAGATCTTTATCCTGTCTCACTATTTCTTCTATTTGTCTTCTTCTGGTATTGAACAGATGGTTGGCGATAAAAATAAAAGAACCCTGGAGAATTTACCAGTTGACCAGCAAATATTAGCTCCTACAGGAGGAAAGCAAGTTGCAGTGCAGGAGCAAGTGAACCAGCTGAGACTGCAGTCTTCAAATAAGGTTGGCCTTAGATCATAAAGAAAGTAACTGATTTTATTTGAACATCTTCAAATTTCAGCAATATTTTAGCAGTACAAGAGTTGATGGAGACATGCATCTTCCCCTATTTGACCACTGATTTATTTATATGTATTTTGAATCAGAGGGGCAGAAAGAGGAAAGCTTCACTGAGTTCTCTGGCAGCTGTAAGATAATTTTTGTGCATCTACTTCTTAAAGCCCTTCATGTGCTGGTGTTTTCATTTCACTCTACCGTTGTCATCTGCATCTTATTGGGGATTGGACTTCCCTTTCTTTATTTTTTCTTGTCTCTGTCAACCTTTATAGTCATTTGTATTAATGAGTATGATTTAATATATTTCTATAGGTCGGGAAAGAGAAAGCTACTACCAATGGTATTACGAATGGCAATATTAACAGCTACTTCTCCCAGGGAGATGCTGGTCTGGTTGGTGCAATTAATTCGATCTCTGCATTGAGAAAAACTATTGCTGCTTGCATTGAATCTGACCGGAAAGGTAGGTTACAACAAGCTTAATGGGTAAAAAAATCATTATTAGAAAGGTAGTAATTTAGATAATTGACAACCATTAGTCTGCATTGAGGAGAAGTTTGCTGCTCTCACTCAATCTGAATGGAAAGGCAGGTTACAACAAGCTAACAGTTAACAGTGACGTAAAAGAGGGAAATGTCTAATCTTGCAATACATTATCCCATCAGGGTTCTTACTTTTTTCAAGGAGCAGTAAATACATTTAGCAATACACAATTCTATCAGGAATTAAGGGTGATAGTGTTATCTCCATATTTTTCCCCAATTTATTCTTCCAGATGCCACTAGTGTTTTAGGGACTACTGGAAGATTCATTGCACATATTTGAAGGTGTATAGTTGATGTATGATAATTGTTCATGAACCTCTTTGCTCAAAAGCAATTAGTGATCTGGCAGCTTCTCATGGTGGCTAATAGATGGTGTCATCTGTAGGTTTCTTGTGAAATTTGCATCTAGGATTTGAGATCAAGCTCTGTAGCTGCTAGTTATCGGCATAAAGGATAATTGAGTTCTTTTTACTTTGCAGGCATCTCTGTTAAAGAGATTGGAAGTCTTCACGCAACACACAGCGAGCTCCTATGTTGCCACTTCCATTCACAAGGGAAGTTGTTGGCTGCTGCTGGACACGAGGTTTGTCATATTAATCTTCTACAGGATTCGTGTTGGTCAAATGGAAGAACGCTTACCTCAAATTCTCCCGTTAACGAACTCGTACTGTGATCTATGTTTAGGTTGTGATTTGGGACTTGGAAAATAATGATGTTAACACTGGAAAAGGTCATGCTCGTCTCGTTACAGATATCCGTTTTACACCAAATTCAACGCTGTTTGCAACATCTTCTTTGGACAAAACTGTGATGATATGGGATGCAGCCAAGGTACTACCTCTATTTTCCATAATAAATTTCATTTGAGTCAATATTTGAGGAACTACGATGTTGCTAAATCATCTTATGCTGTTTTTACACCTACTGGTCAAACTTAGATAATCTTTTTGTTTTTCTTATGGCTATCAGGACGTTTCTGATAATGATAACTGTTTAATCTCTTAAATTTCTTCACTTTTCTTCTGTCTATTACAACCATGATACATTACCTATTTCACCATCTTGTCTTAATCCAGCCAAGCAACCCTTTCCAAAAACTTGTGGGGCATGCTGAGCATGTGATGTCAATAGATTATCATCCCACAAAGGTGGGTCTTCTCAGTTCTTGTGATAGCAACGACGAGATTAGACTGTGGGATGTCAATGAGGGTGATTGCAAACTCATTTTTAAGGTTGGTGTCTGCACTTCTTTTTGTAATGTTGATGAAGAGAGTGTCTCTACTTGACATTGGAAAGCCTCCTTCATTTGATATTTACCTGCTTTTCTGTTTCCATTTCAAATTTTACTTATCTACCTATTCTATGTCATTGTTGAATCTGTTTTGCTCATGAATGCCTGCATTAAGCATGTGGTAAAAGCCGATCCCAAATAGCTTGGGATTGAGTTGTAGTAATATTTGTTGTTGTATCAAGAAATTTCAAGGTTTTCAAGATCAGTAGGTCGTCACCATGTGAATACACATTCAAATAGGCCATTTAGGATATAAATGGGTTGAGTTTCATAATATTATTTGACGGATATAGGTATCACATTCAACAAAGGGAAAGTACAGAGCTAAAGTGACTATCTAGAGAGTTAGATTTACTCAATTCACAAAAGATAGTATTGATTTGCTCTTGGTACAAACGCAGGGAGGTAGTAGACAAGTTAGATTCCAACCTCGATTTGGGAACCTTTTGGCATGTTCTACAGGAAATATTATAAATATATTTGATGTGGAGACTAACAGCGTCCAACTACAGTTACAAGTAAGATGTTTTATTCCAAATCAAGCTTGCCTTAACTTTCTTATCTGCAGCATTACTGTATCCTATCAATGCGGTCTCCTTTCTCTGATATACAGGGACATGTCGGAGATGTCCGTTCAATCTGTTGGGATATGAGCGGGAATTTCCTGGCATCCGTGAGCGAGGATAGTGCACGGATATGGTGTGTTAACGTTAGCGGAAGAAAGTGTTTACATGAACTGCGTTCCAGTGGCAATAAGTTCCAGTCATGCACTTTCCACCCTGACCGCGCTCCAATCTTGGCGATTGGTTCTCATGAGGTATGCTTAACAGAATTTCTGCTGAAGCTTTGAGCTCATAGATAAGTTATTTGTAGACTTGGCTTGGTTAATGCCTCTATACAGTTGCACAACAACAAATGTAACCTAGGATTATTCACATGAATCACATGTAACCATCTCAAAATGTGTTTCAGATAACTTTTTAGATAATCCTAGATTCTTTTGATATTTCATGAAGGATAGTAACATGTCATGTGTTTTTGCAGTTACTGGAGCTATGGAATCCAATGTACCAGAGCCACAGAACTTGGCCACACCAAGCACATGGTGGTATAATTTCTTCATTTGCAGATTCACCTCCGAGAGGAACCATAGCCTCAGTGAGTCACGACCAGTATATCAAGATATGGCAGTGATACTTTGTTGCATGCCAGTTTCTGCAACTATACCCCGTGTTCGCAGCTTCCATTATTAATTTACTATTACTCAACTATGCTTCTTGGTTTAAGACTTTTACTTGGGACAAGCAAGAAGACACTATTCTTGATTTTGTGGAGGGATACACACCATTTACCTGGAATGAGTTATTTGAGTGGCTGTGTCACTACAGAAACAGTCACAATCATTGATTGCATAGTTTCAAACTGTAGTTAATCTTGACCATTATACTCTTCTACCCTATTTTATTGTTTGTATTTTGAAATTGAATTTAAAATGTTTGTTTTTGTGTATCAAATACCTAACTAGTATACGTACCCGCGCGATGCGCGATGTGCGGATCGATTAAAAGAAAATAATTTACCGAAGAGAGATAGTAAAAACATATGTATATTGCAGATTTAATTTAGTGATTGCAATAAAAACAATTACGATAAAAAACAAATAGATGAATTTTATCGGGTACGTCTCTATATTATTGTTGCCAAGGAATGCCAATCCCAAGTGATTTGTTAAAAAAGGGTTGAGTTAAAAACTTAGGAGCAAGAGTAAAAGAAAAGAAGAAAAAAAATTAACCCCAAAACGTTTGATTTCTTCACGCACCGAAAAACCAGCTAACTCATTTAGCTTTGCTAATATATCTAGCGGCTTGCCACTTTCTTTTAATAAGCTACCTGAAAACAAAAAGAAAAAAAAGAGACAAAATAAATACTCCGCCTAATATATAAGGACATCTGCTTTCCTATGTTTCAGGATCATCTCGAGTAGATGTTGTTGATCAAGCCTTGATTGACCAGGATCTAGTTCTGCAAGAAATTCGCAGTAGACTTCAACAGGCCCAACAACGCATGAAAGAGGTTTATGACAAGGGTCATCGCAATGTCGAGTTTACTCCGAGTTCATTAGTTTGGTTACAACTGCATCCTTATCGACAACGCTCTCTTGCTGGCCATAAACACCATAAGCTTGCTCCTAAGTTTTATGGTCCTTTTTCAGTGGTACGCAAAATTGGTCTAGTTGCTTATCAACTAGTTTTACCATCAGATTGCAAGCTTCATGATGTCTTTCATGTCTCCCTTCTCAAACCTTTCAAGGGAGAAGTTCCTACCAGTCAGCCTACATTACCCCCTCTGGAAGATGGCAAGGTTGTGTTTGTCCCAGACACAATCTCCGATCTCGACTCAATCATGGAAATTGGGAGATTCTCGTTTAATGGTGTGGATTTTCAGCTGATGATGCTACGTGGGAAGATCTGGTTAGTTTCATGATGCTTTTCCACATTACAAGCTTGAGGACAAGCTCTTTCTCCGGGAGGGGAGTGATGTTACAAATGCCTTTATTGGAAAACAATATAAAGGCGTGGAACCATTCAACAACATTAATTATGCTATTTTAGTTTTATTAGCTTTTATTTCCAGTTATGGTATTATGTTAGGTTTTATTTCTATTTCAATTAGGTTTCCTACTTGGACAAGTTTTCCTGTTCTATCTGTAAGCTCTATTTAAAGAGCAGTAATGCTAGAAATAAAGACACGCAGAATTTTCTTTTAACTCTAGAGGTGCGAGACTCTCTCTCAACGAGTCTTAAGGTTGGAGCTCCCTTTGACGAGTCCCACAGATCTGTCACCATAGGTCGTTCAAAGGGAAGAAATAAAAACAAGAAAAAGACCTCGTTACTGGAAGAGGATATTCCTGTTAATCGCCCAGTGACTCGATCCTTAACCCGTGAATATAACATCTCTTTATCCACAAAGTTCCTTCCTACTGTCATGAACCTTCTTAGACGACTAGCAGAACAAGGACAAAGGCAGGCAAATGGCGAACCGCAACGAAATCATGCCCCTGCATCAAACAGTTTCAGTGAGAGCCCTAATGATCATAGTGCTGTACCATCAAGTGCTTCCTCTAACGTGACTTCTTCAGAAAATGGAGCAGAATACTCTAGCCCCTCTATACATGATAAAACGAAGTAAATATAGAGCAGTCTTATTCTATTTCATAAGATTAAGCTTTCATGCTCACATGGATGTGGTATCGTGCGCAATTCTGCTAATGGCTTCTGTTAGGACCTGACTCTTTGACGTCAGGCGTGGCACGCGGCTGTGACAAGGATTGGGCGTGATGGCCTTGTCATTGGCCTATGCGCGGGCAAAGCAATCATGAAGACGACGGACAAAACATTGACATGAGGGCTGTTGTGGGAAAGTATTGGCCAAGGTCTTGGCACGGGCAAGACATGCTTGGAAAAGGCTTAACAAGGCAGTGTGGAAAATTAATACAAGGGTTGGGATTTTTTCGTATTTGGCTGTGTTCCTATTGATTTGCTGCCTAAAATTCGTTAAGGCCAAACTTGCTGGAATTTGGCTAAGTGTGGGAAAGGCTGAGTCAAGTGCGCAACTTGACTGCCGCGCGGGTGTGGTTTAGACTGACCAAAGTCGCCCCCGTGACAATTGGTATCAAAGTAGAGCAGGTTCGTGGCGGTGGCAAGACGACCGGTAGCAGATTTCGTGGTGTTGTTTGAAGGCATGACTGGTGGAAAAAATGCTAAACTGCGCCAAAGGGTGGAACAATTGGAAGCACTCGTTGGGCAGACTCTTGAAATAGGTGCTGATTCTTCTGATCTTGCAAGGATGGCATGTTTAGAGGCAGATTATGCGGCGAGAAATGAAACTACGCTGGCAGAAATGGCCTTGGTACGCCAAGAAAAGGAAGAACTACGCGAGGAGGTGTTTCAACTTCGAAGGGCAATGCAGAATACTACCCTTAGAAGCGATGAACGCACCAAAGTGAGGATTCCGGAGCCGAAAGCTTATGGTGGTGCAAGAAGTGCCAAAGAGCTGGAAATTTTTTTGTGGGATATAGAGCAGTATTTTCAGGCTGCTCGTGTACTGGATGACGAAAAGGTGACCATCACACCTATGTATTTGACTGATGATGCGAAAGTGTGGTGGCGTACACAAGTTGTGGAAGTAGAAAATGCTGGGCTGCCAAGAATTGAAACTTGGGAAATGCTGAAGAAGGAATTAAAATCTCAATTCCTTCCAGCCAACTCGTCATGGGTTGCAAGAGATGGACTGCATCGCTTGAAACAAAGTGGCACGGTGTGGGACTATGTCAAGGAATTTCATCCTTGATGCTGAATGTAAGTAATATGGCAGAAGAAGACAAGCTGTATTACTTCATGAGCGGATTGAAGGGATGGGCGCAATTAGAGTTGAGGAGGCAGAATGTTCAATACCTCTCTACTGCTATTGCGACGGCAGATGCATTGGCTGATTTCAATTTAGGTGATGACCCTGCTGAATCTTCAAAGTTAGACGGAAAGAAAGACAAGGCAAGGGAATGGAAGAAAATGGAAAAGGCCAAGCTGCCGAAACAGAAGGGTTTGCCAAGAATGGGAGGCAAGCAGAGACTTCCTATGGCAAGGAAAGGAGCGGCCAGTTCAAATGTTGCTTTACTTGTGGTGGACCGCACTTGAAAAAGGACTGTCCGGTGTAGGCGAGGGTGAATGCTATGCTGGCTGCGGAAAGACAGGAACAAGTGGCGGAGGCAAATGCTATTGTGGCAGATGTGAAAGAAGCACAAGGGGCGTTGTATGTCAACAACCCCTTGGGGTTGATTAATTGGGTTGGCTCAACGAGGAAATCGATTTCAATGGATGCGGGTGGTTTGTTAGGACTTGACTCTTTGACATCGGACGTGGCGTGCGGCTGTGGCAAGGATTGGGCGTGATGGCCTTGTCATTGGCCTATGCGCGGGCAAAACGATCATGCGGGCGACGGACAAGATATTGACATGAGGGCTGTTGTGGGAAAATATTGGCCAAGGTCTTTGCACGGGCAAGACGTGCTTGGAAAAGGCTTGACAAGGCAGTGTGGGCAATGTTAGGGCGGCATGGAACGACATGCACGCCAAAATTAGTGGCACGGGCACTTTGGGTTGTGGCAGCTAAGTGCGGGCTAAGCTAAGGCAAAGCGGAAATGCGGGATGATGGCAACGACTTTCAATAGCTAAGGCAGGGCTATGTGAAGGAAAATACAAGCAATGGCACGAGTGAAATGAAGGTTGACATGGGCAAGGAAGAAACTCGGCCAAGGCAATGTGCGAGCGATAGTGGCGTCGGGCATGTGCGGCAAATCATGGGTGGCAGATTGCGGGCAAGACATTGGTGCAGAGCATTGTCAAAATGAGCTAATTCTTGGCACAAATCAAGCCTTGGGTGTGCAACATAGCTGACCAAGTCAAATGGCACATGCAAGACACATGTCAAAGTAGTTGGCGATTACATTTCATAACCACTTGTACCCATGACTTCCCATGACTGATTATGCTTGTATCAATTATCCCATTTATGGTAGAACATGGCCTAAGTAGTTGGGATGTCAACTACATGATAGGAACAAATTTAGCCTTAGCCCGACAAGTGGCAAAAGCTGTAGATAACAAATGTCCATGTGCTGTCAAGTCCTAAAGGCTGCCTATGTGCTATAAATAGGTGTCTTTGGACTTAGTCAGATTTAAGTGTGCAATTTCGCGAGAAATTCTAAGTGGGAAACAAGAGAGAAATGTGAGGGTTTCTAAGTGTTTCAAAAGTGACTAAGACTAGGATTGGGCAGGTCTTAGTGTTGGCTAAAGAACGACTTGTGTTCTTTGTCAAAAGTGGGGCTGTGATCGACTTGTGATCGTAGTCAAGTGAGGGTTCCCTTGTATATTATCAAAATTAATACCAGTGTTGGGATTTTTCCGTATTTGGCTGTGTTCCTATTGATTTGCTGCCTAAAATTCGTTAAGGCCAAACTTGTTGGAATTTGGCTAAGTGTGGGAAATGCTGAGTCAAGCGCGCAACTTGACTGCCGCACGAGTGTGGTTTAGGCTGAGCAAAATCGCCCCAATGACAGCTTCCACCTTAGAGGCAAGCATGTAAAGATTCAGAAACCAAAGACACTGGTTCTTGTGTAGGACATGTATACTGGGCAGCGGCTTGAGGTGAATGAGGTCCCCTCTTAAAGTAGATTTTCTTTATCTCTCTTTTTTCCCCCTTCTTCTGCCTCCTGCCATAACATCCTTTTTATATATCATTTACCTTTCCTATCTGATTTTGAATATTAACCTTTCCCTGGTTTTGCCGTACATTTTGTCTTAGGAGAAGCCTAATATCATGTCTGTCTGAAGAATTAGCTACAATTGTATCTTAATGAAACATGGCAATCTCAAGATTAAAGCGATGCTAGTGAAATATTTTTTATTGACCTTCAACCCTGTACATATTAAGTTTCTTCTTGGGTATTACATCAATTCAACTAAGAAACTGAATAGGGGGTGGCGTAATTTTCATTTCTTCTTGTTAATATTATTCTATGTTGCTATATTATTGCATTTTCGCAAGTGCTACTGCAAAGATAATTCCTTGCCAAAAGCTAGGTTGGTAGTATCGGATTGTACAGAATCAGAGTTTTCAGCCTTTGTTGTTTGGCTTATCGTCTCAAAGTAAATCAATAGAGTGATGTCAACACTAT
The DNA here is from genome assembly GCA_005239495.1 of Nicotiana undulata. Lineage (NCBI taxonomy): Eukaryota > Viridiplantae > Streptophyta > Magnoliopsida > Solanales > Solanaceae > Nicotiana > Nicotiana undulata. The sequence goes on from ML263536.1 coordinate 44,870, forward strand.
TCAGATAGATATTACACTTTTCTGGTTTCTTATGTGAAAAGGAAGAGGGGACTACTGGCACTTATATTACATTGAGCTTTTTACTTTTTACTTCTTATTGTGGAATGTAGAGTGAGATTCTTGAAGAAACAGTAAGTCGAGTTTGAAACTAAGGGAAAGGACCGGTGAGGAGAGGAAAGAGAGGTAGGATCCGTGGTCTATTTTCAGTTATCTTCAAGAGAAACCACGTTGCTATTGTTAGACTCTGATATAGGTACTAATATCCTTCATATCTCTTTACTTAACTTACTTTTTCTGCCTTTTCTTTAGTAAAACTACTGTTAGAATCCACGCGTTGCGCGAATAATTTGACGGAATATTAATCTTATAAAATTATGATCTAATATATCATATTACGTTAATAAATAATAGTTATACTATTTATTATTTAATGTAGTATACATAAATATAATAAAATCTATACAAAATCAAAGGATACAAAGCATTATAGTAATCAAAAAATTATTTATTCCTTATTCTTTTTATTAAATTAGCAAGTATTTAGTACTATTCATTTAGTAATGTGATTTTTTATTAATTTGTCAATTGCTTAATATTTTGATATTATTTCTCTTCTAGTAGAACCTACGTATATATTTTCTTATTCTAGAATATATTTTTATACTTATGTTATACTGTTTAAAGCTCTTCAATTGTCTAAATTTATCAATAATTTTCTAGAGTGTTATTTTATTTATATTTTATTTTATAATTAATTCAAACTATAAATATTATAAAATTATCTTTATCCACCTCTTTTCATACATTCATTTCTACTATAACTTTTATTAGTTTTTTCATTTCATATTTACCGAAAAATTTAAATAAAATCATTTTTTTACAATTTTGAATTCAACAGAAGTATACAGAGATAAGCTTTTTTACTAATATTTTTAATAATTAATAAAATGTGTTTTATATATAATATATTACCTTATGTATAATATCCTAATAGTTTCTTTATATTTTTGTTTTTTTCATTATGAATTATGAGTTTTATTTATTAACTAAATTTACCTATATGAGAAATTTAATTAGTATATGTATTAATTGTATTTTAGAGTGTTATTTTTTTTATTAATTATTTCAAAATATAAATATTATAAAATTATCTATATCCACCTCTTCATTTTGACTATAATATTTTATTAGTTTTCTCATTTTATATGTATTGAAAATTTAAATATTACTAAATTATAATTTTGAATTCTTCAAAAGTATAAAGATATAGGCCTTTTATTATTTTTATAGAAATCGTACTAATAATTTTAATAATTAATAAAATGTGTTTTATGTATAAAATATTTTCTTATGAATAATATCCTAATGGTTTCATTATATTTTTGTTTTTTCATTATGAAATTATGAGTTCTATTTATTAACTAAATTTTCCTACATGAGAAATTTAGTTAGTATATGTATTTATACGATATCATTTGATTTATTTATTTTTTTGGTATTCTTCATTTATGACTATTTGTCTATTATGATTTTAGTTATGTGTATATGTGCGACTTTTCTCATTATATATATATATATATATATATATATATATTTGTTTCTTGGTTATCCATCGCTTAATATTGTTAAATTGAAATATGAATTATTAATAAATTACCAATTTAGTATAATAACTACTCCCATATATGTATACACGCACATACTACTACTACTACTATATTAGGAAGAAATTATACTCTAATTTGAATTGGTAATTTTTTTACTTTTTTATTGTTTTTGTTTTCTGTAGTAAAATAATTTTAAAACTTCAATTTGAATGAGTAGAATATTTTTTGTATTTTTGTTTTTTATTTAAAATTATAAAATATCTATATTTATTAATTCAAGTAGTGTAACCAATTAGTTCAAAATTTAAAATTCAAAAAACTTTTAATTAGAAAATAGTTTATTTTGTCTTAACAACGCCACTTGACCTTTTGTGGTTAAGACACTTGTCTTAATATAGTATTTTTGTTTTTCCTATTCTATACAGATAAATTTTCCTTGAAATTTTAACTTCTTTATTTTGGAGTTGTGGCCATAAATGTATGGGAGGGAAGATAGGAAAAGGGAGTACCTTATGTTGGATCAAAAGGTGACATTAATTAAGAAGCCTCTGAAAAGGGGTAAATGGTGAGTAAATTGATAGTTGAGTTCAATTTTGTTCAGGCTCTTTGACAATAGTGGTGTCATTTTTATTTTTATTTTTTTGGATACAAATTTGAGGATTGGTGGTGCATGTTCAAAACTCAATAGATAATGGGTCATCTCTGCCCTTCTCCATTTGAATATCCGATTTTTGTCGGCGGCATTGCCCCTAACCCACTGAATTTAAAAAGAATTTTACTCTGCAAATACATACCCTACGCATTCAACAAATGAACCACAGAAGTAGAGATCGAACGCATCTGTTCCTATAAAAGAGAGCTCTGAACCTTTGGTGGGTACGTTCGACCATATGTGGTCTAAAGTTGTCATTTGCCAACTTTCCCAGCCTGAGATGTTAAAGAAAACATTTAACAAGTCTGAGTTGACGCTCAACCGCCCAACTACGACGTATTCAATACACACATGCACATTTCGATTTTTCTATTTTTGTAGTTATTTCATTTTCATTGCATGCCACTGGTAACAAAAAAAGAAAAAGAAAAAGGAGGGGGGTGGTGGTGGTTATTCCTAGTACTGAAATGCACAACTGTGTTTTTCTGACTCCTCCTAACTAACAAACATACATAATTCTTATCCAACCTTCAGTGGAGGGTGGAAGAGGATGTTGTCATAAGTTGTGAACCTGAAAAAACATAATTAATCTGGCTATGCTCATATACACGTGGCATGTTCCAACTGTATGAACGTTAATGAATATTACGAAATATGATCTCGTGTGGCCACTTGCAATTTGAATAGAAGAAAAGAATTTATTTCTCGTGTTTTATTTTCAGATTTTTTATGTATAAAAATAAAGAAAAAAAGACACAAAAATTAAAAATAAATATATAAGGGACTACAAAATCAATTCACCCGAATGTTACTTCACTGGCTTGAAATTAATATGTTATACGGTCAAATCATTTATAATAGGTTCATTTGTTTCGATATTTTTTAATTGTTATAATAAAATGATATTATAGAGGACATATATTATAACATAATATAATATTCGATTCCGAAAATAACTCTTATAAAATGGTTTGACTATACTCACTGCCGTGATCAAAGTTGAAATGATTCACAGATACAAACTTGATTAGGACATATATCTGTTACCGAAGGTCAGCCCCTAAATCATAAATGTATTGGTTGTCCTCTTTATGTGGCAGCTTTACGAACCCAGGATTTCACTCTCTCGTAACTTTTTACAATCTTAAAGCAAATTAAAGAACTAATTAATAAAAGTGAGCTTTTTTTGTTTTTTGTTCCTTCAATTCACCTTATTGAAATTAAACTAAAGAAAACATGGACCTAAACCTCGTTAAGCCAACATTCATCGACAAGCAGGCTTTAGATTGAGATTTAAGAGTAACCATGATATAGAGACCTAGACCTATATCAGTTCACTCAGTGTTAACTACTGAAACAGTATGTAAATACGACATAAGGTTTTTTACGTGGAAAAATCCTAATTCAAGGGGACAAAAACCACGACCTATACTGGTAGGATTTCAACTTCACTAACTTGTAACTACACTATTACAAGCCACTTTGTAATGACTCTATTACAAAGACTTCAATCTCACTAACTTATAATACATTTATCACAAGCCACTTTGTCACTCACTAGTTACAAAGACTTCAACCTATGATTAACTCTAGTCACAACACAAACTCATATGGTTTATGATTTTAAGTTTCCTAAAACAAGTTTCTAAGAAAGCAAGATAGGAGTTACAATGAAGAACAAAACACAAGGTTACAACTCAACTAAGGACACACATAGACTCATAGTGGAACTGGTCCGTAGTGGAGTTGTCTTCTTGTTCTTGACACACGTGAGACTTCAATGCTAGATCAGATCTTGAATGCTTGAGAGAATATCACTAAATGCTCAAGTGAATATCTTGTTGCCTTACACCATGTTATTATACTTCAAAGACATCTCAAGGATGATGTCTATTCTTGGTTGGTACACGCCTCTTCCCAATGTGAAGTGACTGCTACACTGTTTCTGCACTGTAGCGTGCACAGTTGCAGGCAGTCACTTTCTGTAGTTGCTTTCCAACTGTAGAGTTGACTTGTACTTCTGTCAGGCAAACACCAAGGGATCAGGTCCCCAAACTGGTTCTTGTGAATCCAAAAGTACATTGCCCAGATTATCTTGGGTCCACTGCTGAATGATTGTACCAGGCATGCATCAGGTCCTTTATCTGGTTCTACCCAGAAAGTTTGTTAGATCATCAAAACATAAGACTAAGAGACCTTAAGCCCATCAATAAATAAACGATTTCTCCTTTTTTTCCCTTCTAAATTGTCAACTATTTTGAAAGAAATTGCGAGTCATTTATTACTCTTTTTCAAATTTATGGCTACTATTTAACATGGCTTGTCCCATTATAAATTTATATGTTAGTCTCATGCGGCGACATATATTTCTCTCTATCCCACCGTTTAAGAAAAAAGGAAACATAAATGAACTTCCCAGCCACGCTTTCCACGTTAAGCTAAAACTACTGCATGTTACGGTCAAACTTCTCTATATCAGTCTCGTTTGTTTCGGATATTTTTGGATGTTATAGCGAATTGTTGTATAGAAAATATATATTATAACGAAATATGACATTTGGTTCCGAAAAAACTTGACTTTTATAATGAAGTGCTTGTATGGGTCGAAATATGACCACACGAGAATCGACATAAAAAGAAATGGCGAGAGGTCAATTAAGCCGTGGTTGTGTCCATAAGGTACCATAACGACGAGCACCTCGGCCACGACCGAGGTGAGACCCTCAGAAAGCCTGTACAGCGAAATACACACCATGGTGCTTAAGGAGGTCGACCTAAAGTATAATGGGTAGATTAGGGCATCCTGGATAAGGACCGCTGGGTAAATGGGGAATATCTAGTATATATACTAGGTGAGAGAATGAAGAAGGGGGATTTTTGACTAAGAAAAATACACACTTATTTTCTCTCAGTAGAGAGAAAAAGGAGAATCCACCTTGTAAAGAAGAGAAGGTTTAAAACCTTGCTACTGATCTTTGTAATCATCGTTATGGAATCAATAATATCCTGCAGCCGTTAACGGTGAATCTTTTCTTTCTTCTTTATTTTACATTATGGAGTAATGGTATCGAGAATGTAATCTCATCATATACATTTGATCTCTTTCATAATCTTAATTAGCTAGTGAGCTTAACCTTACCCTATTCTTCTTATTTAATATTCTTTGATCTAGAGTTAATTATCTTTGGCTAGAATTTATCCTCTATCTTCTCATTTAACTAGTTTAACAAAAGGTCTCAGACTTTTTGGTCAAACATTTTGGCGCCTTCTATGGGGATTTCCTAGCCAAAGCCTTAGTTCCCTCTAGATCCAAACCTGGTTTTAGTTCCATCTCCCATTCGGTGAAGTTTCACCCTTTCATTACGAATGTCGACTTGCAAAACCGGAGGTATGCCTGGTTTACACACGAAAACTATGTTGCGCCACAACAACAACCCTGGTGCATTGTGAGCGTAAACCATCATACTGGGACTGCAACTACGCATACCTAGCGCATCTGTAACCCCATTTCCAGGTTAGCATACAACACCTTCTACATCCTGCGCATACCGCCTCCCCTCCTACTATATGAGATGATGCTTGTTGTGTAATTTACAGACTAAAATACTCCTCGTCTGTATGTTTGTGGTATGACTTACATTTCTGTCATCTTTGCGCGCCCGGGACTGAGACGAACTCGAGATCCCAATGGGAGAGTGGACCGTCCACCCACGAGACAGCCAAGACCAACCAATGACGAGGGTGAGTGCGAAGCTGAAGCCGACACCAGGACTAAAACTAGTACCAGAGTATATAACAAGGTGAGCCGCCTTACGGTGCGGTCCCTAGTTCATTTCCAAATGAGGGGACTTCCTAGGTCTATAGAGTGCAGCCGGTGAGGGAAGCGTGGCCAATCCCCCTCATTCATCATCTAAACAGCAGACCAAGGTAACAAATGATTCCATGTACTTCTAACCCCCTATTCCTAAAAGAAAAAGACAAACAGCTCAGAACAAGCTGGCATCATTAAGAAACAATCTCCATAGTCGGGGACTGGGCAGTAAGCCCATGGAACGTACAGTCTCCCCAACACAGTCATAAAATGAATACGATAATCCCAAGCAATAAGTTCATCACCCGTCCCGTCAACGGTCTCTCCAGGACGAGCAGTGAAGGGACTAGATAGACTGGGACTCACCCCGACGCATACACAAACTATGCAGCAACACATGACATTCTCAATAGCAAGGCAACATGCAACATTCTTGCCACTCCACCAAGCCCTCACATCTCCAAGATAAAGTAAAATTCGACCTCGCTCGAATTACCAAGTCAAGGTTCAATCTCGCTCCAACTCATTACGGGTCACAATTCGACCTCGTTCGAATTTACACCCATACGAACCCCGGCCATCTCCAAGCAAAAGTAAAATTCGACCTCGCTCGAATTACCAAGTCAAGGTTCGACCTCGCTCGAACTCATTACGGGTCACAATTCGACCTCGTTCAAATTTACGCCCATACAACCCCCGGCCATCGCCAAGCGAAAGTAAAATTCGACGTCGCTCGAATTACCAAGTCAAGGTTCGAACTTGCTTGAACTCATTACGTGTCACAATTCGACCTTGTACGAATTTACACCCGTACGGCCCCCGGCCATCGCCAAGCGAAAGTAAAATTATACTTCATTCAAGTTAATAAAGTTCGATCTCGCTCGAACTATAACAAAGTAAATTCAAACTAACGAAATGAGATCCGACCTCGCTCGAATCAGCAAGCTAAATTCGGCCGCATTCGAATTCTCAACTAAAAATCAGAGACTCATCGCAAGAAAATCTGAAGATCTTTTTCAAAAAAAGAAAAGAAAAGGAAATCCAAAGATATACAACCAGAGGTAAGCCGACTATCTTGTTCAAAAGATATACATACATATGCAACAACGTCTTACAAAAGGCCAAAAGCGGGCCCCCGCAAAAAGAAAAACAAGCAACAACAAAAGAACAAAAAAAAGCTAAGTACAAAAAACTGCAAAAAATTCACTCAGCCTCATCTCCACCGTCGTCCTCTCCGGCATTTCCATCATCAGAAGAATGCCCATCTTCGGTCTCAGCATCCCCACGGCCTCTGGTGTCGCAAGGTCATAACCACAGGCAAGACGAGCCTCGCAAGCCTTAACACGAGCATCTTAAAAACGGCCTCTGGAACACTCTCCGCCACCCACAAATCTTTATATATATATATATATATATCGTTGGGCCTCAGCATGGACCCATATATCGTACAAATAGAGGGGGGGGGGGGGGGGGGGGGGG
>ML263536.1:52566-108661 GCA_005239495.1 Nicotiana undulata
GGGAGGTGGAGCAACAGAGGCGGATTCTTGAGGAGGGGCATTGCGCCTTCTCGGCCTCGAGAGACACAACTTGGTCACCCAGGTTCGAGGTATCTCGCTCGAGCACATCGATCCGCTCTTCGAGCCTCGCCTCTCTCAGTGCGCCCGTCTCTCTCTCAGCCTCCTGCTCAGACCTGAGGACGCGGATAGTGTCTGCTAGTGCCGCTGCTCTCGCCAAAGCCGCCACTCAGGCTCCCTCGACCCTCTCTCACTCGGCCACCTTCCTTTCTAACTCAGCCACCTTCTCCGCCCACTATACACTTAGATTGGCGACTCTAGTGGCATTCTGCTCAAGCTCGGCTCGCAGAGATAGCACCTTCTCCTGGAGATCCTTGCATTCCGCCGCAACCCCTTTACCCACCTCGAGCTACTCATCTTTGACCCAAAGCAGCCCCTCGAGCTCGCTACATCTGCGGATAGACCGCACCAGATCCTCATCTTTCTTCTCCAACTCCTCCTTGGGGGATTGAGTATTATTTCCTAACCTAAGCTGCACGTGCATCTCACGACACCTATTGCGATATCGGCGATACTTTGTGACCATTTTTAGGAAGACATCGGCCCGCGTCTCTGCTCGACGAGCACCCTCGATCTCCAACATGTAAGTCTGAGGAGGAAAAAAGAAAGGATTAGCGAAAGCAAAGGGCACAAAACAAAGAAAATAGCAAAAGGAAACTCACCCTCAAGGCCATCCCAGCTACGCCGCGTGAAAAATCGGCATCACTAATAACCCGAAGAGACCTGCTTTCGGCGGCGGAGAACAGAAGGTCGAAATGGGGCACCAAATCCACCGTGTCCTCCAACAGGTTAAGGTCCGATGGAATTTCGAGAAGGACCTCCCACCCTCACATCGACCCTGGTAAAACCTTCCTCGAACATCCTCATGTCCTCAGGATCAATATCAGAATCAGATTCATAATCATCAGCCACTACGCCCTTCAACCTCTCATTAGCCGAAGAGGGGGTGTGGGCCTGCCGAGACGTCGATGGACCGCTCAGAACAATTGCAGCAGCCTCTCAACTCTGTCCCCCTTCCACAACAACCTCTTCCACGCCCGAAACGGGTATCGCCTCCACACCCAGGCTGGTATCACCGCCGGCTTCAGACGCCGCCAAAACTGGGTCATCCCTCGAAGGCGTTTCAATAAAAAATGCCCACTCTGACATTATCCTTCGCCTCTTTGACGGGGCATCTCCTCCATCATCATGAGAAGGTTCGCTCGCCGAACAAACCGTGGGGACCGGAGTATCCGACCGAGGAGTAGCCTCCGAACGACCAGGTTCGGATGCGGACGCAGTATGCAGAATAGCCAGACTCTGGACGCCCTCATCCGCAGTCACCACTGGTACATGCCTGACAGAAGAAGCCGGCTGACGGAAAACAAGGACAAGATCCCTCAACCTTCTCGCTCCTCTCTGACCTGCTAATGAGAAAAATTTGACCAAACGAAGATATAAGGTAAACAAAAAGACAGAGCGAAGAACAAAGCAACTAAGGGCGAAACAAGCCGACTCTCCAACAGAAGGTTTGCGCCCGAACCTCTCATAGAAGGGTGCCCACTCGCCCACTCTCATAGAAGGTTTGCGGAGGAAGTAGTCTCTCGGCTGCAAAAAAAAAAAAAAGTCGATGAGATCATTAAAGGGAGACGACCAACAACCATTTAAAAAAAGAATAAAAAGAAAGGAAGACCTACGGGAGAAATTCCACGTCTCTGGAAACCCAGCAGGGTTCGATACCACATGCTTCCTTCGGACATAGAAGAAGTTCTCCCAGAAGCGGCGGTTGGCCTTGTCATCCATATTCACCACCAAAACCTTGGTTCCTCGGTGACGAAGGTGAATCATGGTGCCCCTATGAAAATGGGGGACGAAGAGGTGAAGCAGGTGCCAGAGAGAAATTCCCCGATCGTCCAGCTCCGCGTACTTGATAAGCATAAGGAAGAGTTTGTATATGTACGGAGAGAGTTGGGCCGGACACACCTCGTAGAAGCGGAAGAAATCCACCGCCAAGGAAGGAAGGGGAAGCGTGTATCCGATGACAAATGGATATGCGTGAAATGCGCAGTAGCCCGGGCGGTGTATGTGCACTATGTCACGACCTGTCGGAACCAGTTCAATATGATCGGGAATTCTCCATTTGGCTTTAAACGCCGTGAGCGCCGCGGCATCCATCGTAGAAATAACGGGTTCAAACTCATCCTTAGCAGGGCTCTTGAAGTCAGTCCTTGCCTTCCCTGGGCGGGGGACCACTTCATCCACCATCGAAAAACTCTCATCCTCCGCTAGAGCCACTCCCTTTTCGAGTGAGGGTATATCATTTTCCGACACTGGAGCACCAACGGATCTACCAGGGTTAGAAGACACACTAGCCATCTCTTTGGGTGATTGCACAGATCAGGAATGTAAAAGAAAGGAAAGTAACAACCACGAGAACTGTTAGCAGGAAAGGAAACACGAGGAACTGGAGAATAAGAAGGAATGCCTTTAAGATTTTCTTGTGAACGATTGGGGGACACTACATATGAATGGGAACTATTCCCTATTTATAGGGACATGAATATGTTGGTCAGAGAAACCAATCGCCGCCATTTTTTGAAAAATAACGGAAGGGGCACGAGAAACGAGGCAACGCACAGAGAACATGTGACATAATGAAACATGACAGATTTAATGTCATTTCGAACTGACACAACGATCTGATGAAGCACTTGAAACGTCACATCATCATATCGCTATGAGGTGCTCGCCCATCGCCCAAAATGCTTAGATTTCTCAAAGTTTTCGAATTGTCCGTCCATTGAGCTCGTCCAAAGACGACCCCAATAGGCGGAGGGACTAACTGTATGGGTCGAAATCTGACCACACGAGAATCAGCACAAAAAGAAATGGCGAGAGGTCAATTAATCTGTGGTTGTGTCCATAAGGCACCATAGCGACGAGCACCTCGGCCACGGCCGAGGTGAGACCATCAGAAAGCCTGTACGGCGAAATACGCGCCATAGCGCTTAAGGATGTCGACCTAAAGTACAATGGATAGATTAGGGCATCCTAGCTAAGGACTGTTGGGTAAATGGGAATATCTAGTATATATACTAGCTAGGTGAGAGAATGAAGAAATGGGGCTTTTTGACTAAGAAAAACACACACTTCTTTTCTCTCAGTAGAGAGAAAAAGGAGAATCCATCTTGTAAAGAAGAGAAGTTTTAGAACCTTGCTACTGATCTTTGTAATCATCGTTATGGAATCAATAAAGACATATCCCGGAGCCGTTAACGATGAATCTTTTCTTTCTTCTTTATTGTACATTATGGAGTAACGGTATCGAGAATGTAAGCTCATCATATACATTTGATCTCTTTCATAATCTTAATGAGTTCGTGAGCTTAACCTTACCCCATTTTTCTTGTTTAATATTCGTTGAACTGGAGTTAATTATCTTTGGCTATAATTTATCCTCTATCTTCTCATTTAACTAGTTTAACAAAATGTCTTAGACTTTTTGGTCAAACAATGTTGTTATATAAGGATGTTGTTATAAAGAGATCTGAACATTTTATATAAAGGTGTACATCTTTCTACATTTCTAACTCTGTTACTTACTTTTACCGTAGGTACCACAAAAATATAATTAGAAGAAACTCAAAAATATAGCATAACGTCATAACCCCCCCGTCCTCCAGTGCGAAAGAGAATATAGTAGTCAGAAAAATCGACTGTTTTTTGATCGTTTGGCAATTATTTAAATTGTCCGACCACTATAATCAGAAATTTTCAACTACTGTAGTCGAAAAATATTTCCCAAAGTTAATCTGTCTGAATGTAGTCGAAAAACGGCGATTTTCTAACTATATCGAGGTCGTCCTAGTTACAGGATTTTTGTATGAATAACAAATTTTTTAGTTATTAAAATATTTGGGGGTTAAATTCATCAACTAATAGCTTTTGTTGGTGGTGCATATATATATATGGTGCCATGGTGGTTAAGTAATATATGCTGGCTTTGTCTTTATCAGTGAGCTGTCCACAATTAAAGTACGTTAGAGGCTATACATATAACGGGCGCACTTAGTTTCCGTTAAGTGCGGAGTTCGGGAAAGGATCGGGCTACAAGGATCTATCCTACGCAATCTTACATATTATTTGTGCAAGATGTTGTTTCCATGACTCAAATTCGTGACCTCTTAGTCACATGACAATAAATTTACCAGTTACGCCAAGATTTCCCTTCTAGACAGACAAAACATGAAGATGAGAAACTTGGAGATTGATAAAGTTGAAAGAAATCGGATGGCAATGCATTGATGATAGGAGCTCAACTGTAGGCATTCATTTCACCATTAAATGACTCTCCTAGCTGGAGGTACCCTCACCTTTAACTTATATATTACAGTTTAGATGAAAGAGGCATTTACTCCTCCTATCCCTTGAGTTCGTTCACCTACGCTTATCTCATCATTTTATTATAGTTAACTAAATAGCAACATTATTCAAACTTAAATTACAGTGCTTGTATAAAATATATTTGTTAATGCTTAATGCTGACGGTAAATTTCAGACTCCATATCATGTCCTATTTGTTTACTAACAATTAATGTAGTAGTTGCGGAATTCTATAAGATATAAGCGAATCAAGTGCAAGTATATATATATATATGGTATTATATATAGTTGCACATAGAACAAGACCAACCAAAGAAAGCCACATCAAAGTGAGCTAGTAAGGAAGAACTGCTTGAGTTCTATCTCCTGCTGGGAGTTTCTTTTTTCACTCTTGTGATTTTTATCTCTGTTGCTCAATATAATGGATGTGAAGCTCCTTCTCTCCTTACTACTTCTATGGCTCAACTTTAACTCATCTCTCCCTCTCACTCAAGGTACTTTTGCTTTCTCTACTTCTGTATATATACTTTTCCTTTTCACTTGTCTTAATTTCTTTCAAGGAAAGATTTTCTTGGAAGCCAGATTGGAATTAAGTGCCAGAATTTTGTTCTCAACTTCTATCCTTGTTTTTTGATGGGCTAAATGTACATGTTTTGTCCTAAACATTTCTTTTTCCTCTTAATAACTTCTATTCCCTCCGTTTCAGTTTATGTGAATCTATTTTCTTTTTGGTCCGTTCAAAATAGAATGACCCCTTTCTAAATTTGGTAACAGTTTAGTTTAAACTTACAATTCTATCCTTAATGAGAAACTTTTATAACCACACAAATACTCTGGTCCCTTTTTGATTTGTTTAGCACCACAAATTTTAAAAATCTTCATTTTTTTTTAAACTCCGTGTCTTGTCAAACAAATTCACATAAATTAAAACGGAGGAAGTAGTATATTTTCTTGTTTCTTGAGCATATACATTTATTGCAAGCACCTTTTTATCAGAATGATCAGTCCTACTTGCAGTCAGATGCTAGAATCCAGAAAAAAGAAAGAAAAAAAAAAAGAGTCGGTAGCTAACTAATTAGAACTGCATTAGATTTTCCAGAGCTAATTAACTAACAGTATGAAGTAATTTTTACATGATAATTAAAGTCATCTAAAAGATAACTATACGTAACCGTAACTGATCATATAAGATAACGTGGGCAAATAAGATAGGTAACGTTAATACATGATGCAATAAGTGTAAATACACTATTAATTAAATCCTGCTGTATAATTTCTAAGAGTGGGAGTCTTTAATTTTGTGTAAAGCAGCAAGCAAATGGGAATCATGGAAAGATAGATATCCATTCATAAAAGCTGCAAGTTCATTCTCCTCTTCCTCCTCCTCCTCATCTTCATCATCAAATGTTGGGAGCAAAAAGGCAAATTATGACTACATAATAGTTGGAGGCGGCACAGCTGGTTGTCCTTTGGCCGCAACTTTGTCACAGAAATTCAGTGTGTTATTACTGGAAAGAGGAGGAGTTCCATTTGCAAATGCAAATGTGTCATTCATGCAAAACTTCCACATCTCTTTGGCTGACACTTCACCATCTTCTGCTTCCCAAATGTTCGTCTCAACTGATGGGGTCTTTAATTCGAGGGCTAAAATCTTGGGCGGAGGTTCTTGCATCAATGCTGGTTTCTACAGTCGAGCTAGCTCAAGGTTTGTAATTTAACCTCATCTGCTTCCGCCCTTCTTGTTGTCGTGCTTTTGGTGTCCGGTCCTTTTTGGACCCTACGTAAATACAAGATGTCTTGTGCACCCAACTGTCCTTATTCAACGTTTGTTCTGTCGGCTTTGAGCTTGAATTTAACTTCCATGTGCTTTACCGTATGTGTTTTTTTCCATCATTTACATGTATTGTCTCCGTCCGAATTTAAGTGACGTGTTTGATGGGCACGACGTGTAAGAAGTACAGAAAAAAAATTCTAACTTGTGTTCTGAAACTAACCTTAGTAATTTACATGACTATAAATCATCTTATTAAAAATAAAATAAAAAATTTAAAAGTAAATTATTTTTAAATATAAAAACATATTATTTTTTTTATTTTTTGTGACAGACTAAAATAAAAGAGTATCATATAAATTGGGATAGGGATAGTTGTTTATAATTATTTTAATTGAATAATATAAAAGTCCAATTACGTAACACAAATGCTTAATCGAAAGCTCTGTCCTCCTTCCCCTCCTAGATCGAAAAGAAGAAGCTTGCTCTTCCGAACCAAAAGGCTTTTGCCGTGATATTACTTTCCCCTATTCGACGATTCACTCTTCCTGGACTTGCTTGACTCGTCCGAAAAAAGAGGGATTCTTTACATTATTAATATATGTAAATTTTATCCTTGTGTTATATATTATTGTATAGTGAAGATTCTATTAGGTTTTAATAAATTAAGAAAAGCGAAACTGAAGGTTGATCAATAAATAATGATCTCCCAACTAGAAAAGTGAAACCAACTCATAGCTTTCAATGGTGTTAGAGTTTTTTTCAAGTCGTAGTAAATTGACCTGGCTTTATCTAATTAAATCATTGGGAGACCTCACATGGTCTTCAAATTCCTAATATGGAAGAGGTATTCTCCGTCGAAAACAATATCTCTACCTTCACAAGATAGTAGTAAAATATGCGTACGCACTACCCTCTTCAGACCCTTTTATCAAAATTAATGCATAATTGTCATCATCACTGCCGTAAAAGAGTATCTATAAGTAGAATATTAATCACTAAAATACTTTAGGATTCAAAATATTGTGGGGATACTCATATGGTTAGACCCCATTATTGATCTTGATATATGTTACTCTCTTTAGTGAATAAATGTTGTTTTAGACAAGCCAGTTTGATCCAAAATAAGTGTTGTTAAACGTATAAAGTGTAATTTAGTCAAATAACTTTTTTGATTAATGTTATTAAAAGATTTTTTTTAATTGATGGCGTCAAGGCCTTAGACGACACTTATTTTAGATCGGAGGGAGTATTTGGAAAATGTTTGTGATTAATTTCTTCCATTGTTTCCTGAACATGAAGCTGGAGGGTACTGTCCTTGGTCCTTAATTTAATGAATTCTTTCTTAAAATAGCTGTGCATGTAATATCTGTATCCATATGTGTTTTTTGCCTAGCTTGAAATAAAGATTTAATAGGAAATGCAGAATGATTTAAATACTAACCAGACATGTGGTTGGTTGTAAAGCCATAGATCCCACAAATACAGCCCATTGCCTACTTAAAACATCCCAACTACCAGACTTCTATACTCATTTATTGTATTTACTAGTTAAGTCCAATGAGTTTAATTTTCCACTTTAATAGTCACGTTGTGCTTATAAAGTTTAACTCATTGTATTATTTAGCATAATGGTTGTTAAAATAAAAATATGAAACAGAAATGTAGGTACATAAGCAATTAATGCCTTTTCTTCTGTTAACATGCATCTAAATTTTGTAATTTTTTATTTTAAGAGTTTAACCTCTCTACACTAACAACGTGAACTTTCTTTTTTCTTTTACGCTATTAGATCACCTTAGAAGTATTGTAAAAGTAACTATCGATAATAAGAGGAAGTAGTAACCTGAGAAATATAAAAAGGGCTGTGAGGTGCACTAAGCTCCCGCTATGCGCAGGTCCGGGGAAGGGCCGGACCACATGATGTATTGTAACCTGAAAAATATGACAGTAACATTCTAGTGTAGGTTACGTTCTATTGATTATTGTGTAAATATTATCATTTACACTGTCAATGAATATAAGATAGATCTTTACAGGAATATGGCTTGCATGGACGTTTGACTAGAAAATTCCAGCTTTTGAGAACATTTTTATTAAATTTTTTCTTATTTCTCCTTTTCTTGGTGGTGGTTGGGGTGGCTAGTTAGTGCACTAGGCACACAATCAGTGTTGAAAATTGATGGCAGA
The DNA here is from genome assembly GCA_005239495.1 of Nicotiana undulata. Classification (NCBI taxonomy): domain Eukaryota; kingdom Viridiplantae; phylum Streptophyta; class Magnoliopsida; order Solanales; family Solanaceae; genus Nicotiana; species Nicotiana undulata. The sequence continues at coordinate 60,947 of ML263536.1, forward strand.
TTGATGTATTAATCATGCTATGATCCTTTGAACTTGTAGTTATATCAAGAAAGCAGGCTGGGATTCTAAACTGGTGAATGAATCATACCCCTGGATTGAGAAGCAAATTGTTCATAAACCAGACTTGGCACCATGGCAAAGAGCTGTAAAGGACGGTCTTTTAGAAGTTGGTATCTCACCTTTTAATGGATTCACGTATGATCACGTATATGGAACCAAATTTGGAGGAACCATTTTCGACAGATTTGGTCATCGTAAATCTGCAGCCGAATTACTCACCTCAGCTAACCCTGAGAAGCTTCATGTTTTGGTCCATGCAACAGTTCAAAAGATTGAGTTTGACACATCAGGTATTACATGTCAAATTAATCTGATATATTTAGTCCAAGATATCGTAAACTAGTAATAGTAAAAAGCAGTCTTCAATGAGATGATGATAATAAAATTGTGTAGGAAAGAAGCCAAGAGCAGTAGGAGTCATCTTCAAAGATGAAAATGGGAACAAACACAAGGCATTTCTTTCAAAGAGAAGAGGAAGTGAAATTATAGTGTCATCTGGTGCAATTGGGAGCCCTCAGATTCTGATGCTCAGTGGAATAGGACCAAAGAAAGAGCTGAAAAAATTGAACATCCCGGTGGTACTTAACAATAAATTCGTAGGTAAAGGCATGTCAGACAACCCCTTAAACACCATATTTGTTCCCACAAATAGGCCTGTTGAGCAGTCGCTGATCCAGACGGTTGGAATTACCAAGATGGGGGTCTATATCGAAGCTAGTAGTGGATATGGACAAACCGAAGACAGCATTCATTGTCATCATGGTGTCGTTTCAGCTGAGGTTAGTCATAAAACTTCCAACTTCTTTCAAGTAAAAGTTAGCGCAACTTTAATCTTGCGCTTATATATTTCGCTTGTTAAGGAACTCCTGATCAGTACCTGCAAATAGGGGTGAGTTTTTAACTAGCAGTTGTTGTCTTGTCAGAAACATCCTCATTAGTTTACGTACTAAAACAAGCTGGCAAGTTTTAGTGGCCGGAGCCAGAACATGGCTTATGAGACATATCATATACCCTTAAACTCCTTGCGACTTCATAATAGAAGGCGCTAGGGCCTTCTATCCTTTTTCTGACATACGTGCACATTTTGAAATAACCAGATAGGGCAACTCTCCACCGTTCCTCCAAAGCGGAGAACACAGGAAGCGGTTGAAGCGTACAAAAGAAACAAGAAAAATGTTCCACAAGAAGCATTCAGGGGAGGTTTCATATTAGGAAAGATAGCTACACCTTTATCAACAGGGAAGATTAGCCTAAAGAGTACCAACATTGATGACACTCCGTCGGTCACCTTCAACTACTTCAGCCATCCACGCGATCTAAAGCGATGTGTAAATGGCATACGCATTATCGAGAAGCTTGTGAAGTCAAAACATTTCACCAACTACACACAGTGCGACAAGGAGACATTGGACAAGTTGCTTAACATCAGTGTCCAAGCTAATATCAATCTTATACCGAAACACTCTAATGATACAGAGTCACTTGAACAGTTCTGCAAAGACACTGTGCTCACAATATGGCACTATCACGGGGGTTGCCATGTCGGCAAGGTGGTAACATCTGATTACAGGGTTATTAATGTCCACAAGCTCCGTGTGATTGATGGTTCGACATTCACCGAGTCGCCAGGCACCAATCCTCAAGCCACACTTATGATGATGGGCAGGTAAAATCATATCTTACAAGTTTCCTTAAGAGGATTGGCTAGTTAAGTATCCTAACTGATTTCTTTGATGATGCATTTGATGCAGGTATATGGGAGTAAAGATTTTAAGAGAAAGATTAGGAAGAGCAGCTGGTTTATAAAGATCCTATAAATCCATTTCTTAGTTTCTTTTTGCTGTGGACAACTGAGTGGATCTTTTGACATAAGTGCAAGTTTTGTCATTTTAATTCTTTGGCAAACAGTTATGTGGAGGCTGTATAGTTTGGCTTGTCATAAAGAAGAAGGCTACATAGGATGAAAAAACTTACACACACCCGGTGTAACTACAATAGTATATCATGGTTATACATGTTAGATTGAGGAGATTATATACATTAATTAACCATGATTATTGAGTGTATATGAAAGATAAATGTCATTTATGTAAACGTCGGATGTGATATGATTTTTATTTTTGTGTGTGCCCATTATAAGTAATGTATATGAAGTGCTTGTTATATAATAGGCATCTGTATTCTATACTTCACATCTCTGAATAGCACTCTTCTTTTTGCTTCCTAGGTAAAGCTTGTTTCTTGAATTTGATTCAGTTTGTAAAATATATACATAAGCCCAATGTGAGTTTTTCTAGTTGGATTTGCTCCCCCGCGGTCCAGTGTTATCAAAGGCGAAAAGCACAAAAAAGCTCTAAGGTCCGTTGGGGTTTTAAGCGCAAAACGTAAATAAAGCATGGGCTTTAATGAAAAAAGGCGCAATTGGAGAAAAAGTAAAAAGATGTATGTGTAGCCCAAGGCTACTAATTATAAGCATGAATAACAATATATGGACAAAGTAATTGAATTTTTTTTACGATAAAGTGAAATATCAATTGTTTAATATCGCATTTTCAGGATTACACTCACTGGCAAGGAAAAGTATGTCTTAGAGCCTTGATGCGACAATAAAGCGCCCACAAAGCGAGGCGAAGCACTCAACATGTTTTGAGCCTCGCTTCAGGGCTTAAGCGTGCTTTAAGCGCGCCTTTGACAACACTGTCACGGTCGTTCAATAAGAATGGATAAGAAGCTTGTGGGATTGATGTGAGGGAGCAGGGATGACTATATTTCTGGGAGCGAACTCTGGGCGAATATGAAATGAGTGGATATTAGTTATGCCTTGAAATTAAAGACAATTCCGAATCCGCTTTGTCTACGAACAAGAAAGCATAAGTAATGCAACTATGAATCTCATGGAGAGTTCGATCCAGGCTAAAGAATGTACTTCCCTAGTGAGTTTTATCAAGGTTTGATGTCTATAAGTTAAGCATCAAACAACAAAGAAGTTAAAATCGCCACTACTTCCATACTAAAGCAGTCAAAACATGCACTAGATATAACAATAAAGTACAAGAAGTTTATTTTCTATTGGAAACTAAAGATATAAGTTGCATCAAGATACAAGAAATAGCAAAGAAAAGTACCATAGTATATAATTAAGACATTGATGTCTGTTGAACCGAGGGTGTATTGGAAACAGCTTTCCTGTCCCATCGGTTTGGGTAACGTCGGTGTACACACTCTCCCGAGCCTACTGTGTAGAATAAGACTGAATATGTTGTTGTTGTTGTGTCAAAGTCCAAGAAACTTTTCTATTCCAATAGAAGGGACATTTCAGATCATCTAATACAAAGTTGTGAATATTTCAGCTTAGAAGCAATTTTTTCAATACTGATCTTTCATTAATCCAAAATTGTCACAACAAAAGAATACACGCGTCGATCACATTGAATAATTTTCCGTCCGATTTAGCCATTGCACAAAGCTGCTGCACATACATAATAGTGTGTATTCTCTATAAAGAAACAGTTTTTCGACGAGGAGGATATGCTTAATGGCCGTTGGTCAAGGCGTCTCACTTTCCTCCCTCCATTTTTTTCACTTTCAACTACTTCAATTTTCAACACTTCTCATTCTCTTTCTTCAGCCAATCAATCTCACAACACCCAAATTCATCAGCTTGACTTGTTTGACCACCTACTTCAACAATGCAGCCTTCATAATTTTAAACAACTGAAGCAAATACATGCGAAGATAATAATAACTGGTTCATCAATCTCTTCTTTTATAGCTGCCAGACTCATATCTGTTTACGCTAAATTTGGGGTTCTCAATGAAGCCCAAAAAGTATTTGAAACCTGCCCAACTGAGTGTTTCTCGAATTTGCTATTGTGGAATTCGATCTTGAGGGCTAACGTATCTCATGGAAAATGTGAAGAAGCTATAAAGCTTTACATTAAAATGCGTGAATTTGGTAATTTGGTTGATGGGTTTGGTTTTCCGTTAATTATAAGGGCATGTGGTATGTTGGGTGATCATAATGTCTGCAGCATAGTGCATTGTCATGTTGTACAAATGGGTTTTCGAGATCATCTTCATGTTGGAAATGAATTGATGAATATGTACGGGAAGATTGGACTAATGGATATTGCACATAAAGTGTTTGATAGAATGACCGTGAGAACTCAAATATCATGGAACATTATTGTTTCGGGTTTTGCGCAGAACTTTGACTGTGATGCTGCATACGAGACGTTTTTACAGATGGAACTTGAGGGGTTTGAACCAAATTCTGTGACTTGGACGTCCTTATTATCTAGTTTTGCTAAGTGTAGACGTCACGAGGATACGTGGAAACTTTATGTTTTGATGAGAAAGAAAGAAGTTGAAGCCACTGCTGAGGCACTTGCTGTTGTAATATCAGTTTGTGTTGGTGACGATGCAATTCGTAAGAGTGAGACAGTGCACGGATATGTTATTAAGGGGGGCTTTGAGAATAATTCTATTGTGATAAACTCATTATTGTGCACGTATGGGAAAAGTGGTTCTGTGAAACAGGCTGAATGTCTGTTCTCTGGATTGCAATTAAAGACTATAGTGACCTGGAATTCTTTAGTATCTTGTTACGCAGAATCAGGGTTATGTAACGAGGCCTATTCTTTGTTTTTGCAGTTACAAGAGTTAGATGATCCAATGATGAAACCTAACGTCATAAGTTGGAGTGCTGTTATAGGGGCTTTTGCTATGGCTGAGAGGCACAAGGAGTCTTTAGAAATCTTTCGACGTATGCAAGTTGCTAGAGTTGTGACCAATGATGTTACAATTTCGAGTGTTTTATCTGTTTGTGCAGAGCTTTCAAACCTCCGTCTTGGTATGGAAGTCCATGGTTATTCAGTACGGTTTCTAATGGACAAAAATACTTTGGTGGGAAATGGGTTGGTTAATATGTACATGAAGTGTGGTAGTCTACAGAAAGGGAACATAATATTTGAGGGAATAGGAAAAAAAGATTTAATTTCATGGAACACGATGATTTCTGGCTTTGGAATGCATGGACTTGGTGTTAATGCCCTGGAAACATTTGAACAGATGATTAACGCTGGACCTAAGCCAGATGAAGTTACTTTTGTTGCAGTTCTTTCTGCATGTGGTCATGCAGGCCTTGTTGATGAGGGGAATAAAGTTTTCGATCAGATGAAGAAAGTGTTTGGAAATGAACCACAAATGGAGCATTATGCTTGTATGGTAGATCTTCTTGGCCGTGCTGGGCTCTTGCAGCGGGCTAGTGAAATGGTGCAAAACATGCCAATGAGGCCCAATGCCTGTGTCTGGGGAGCGCTACTTAACTCTTGTAGAATGCATAAAAACACAGAAGTTGCTGAAGAGACCGCTGCTCAGATTTTCAACCTTGAGTCCGAGATGGCGGGGAGCTACATGTTGCTGTGTAATTTATATGCTGGAAATGGAAGGTGGAAGGATTCAGCAAATGTGAGGATATCAGCAAAGACACAGGGTTTGAAAAAAGCTCCAGGACAAAGTTGGATTGAGGTGAAAAAGAAGGTTTATATGTTCTTAGCAGGGCAACCTGTGGACTTGGGGATGGAAGATGTTCATGTAATGCTTAATACTCTAAGCCTTCATATGGCTAAGGAAGGATTCATGGCCCAAAAGAGCTCTGCTTTACAATGTGCAGAAGAACAAGAAGATGATCTGTATTTGACATCATGAAGAATTCAGTGTCTATGCTCAATGCTGGAAAACTATGATCCGATCTCTAAACCCACTCAAAGCCATTTGCAGAACTCATTTGAACAGCTGATCACCATTCCAGTCTTTCTATCTACATATTTCATGGGCCAACCATATACGAGTTTGCTGTGCAGTCACTTCATTGATCAGGTATGTACGATTTCAATTCCCAGAGAAAAAGGTGTCGCATCTTGATATATCTTTTCTTACTACAATTTCGTTTTTGCTATTGTGAAGTCTCCATGCATGGTTTAAAAGTAATAAGTGTTCACTAATCTGCTGTATGAGCTCATGATAAGTTGGGTCCAAATCTGATGACCCTGCATGGTTGATGGGATTCGGCTGTACTTCAGTACAAAAAGGATTAATTAGGTTGAACCAATACATTTATGGTGTACTGTTTGATTTACCCAGGCTGGAAATGCCATGTCACAAGGAGCTGATGAGCTGCAGAACTGGGAAATTATAAAAGAAGCAATGGCAAATGTTGGGTGGGGAGGCATTTATTGTCGCTGTAAGTATGCTGATTCCTTAGTTTCTTATACAAAGTGGTAATTGGATGCTGTTGAAACTGAAGTGTCATTTATTTTAAGCTGCACACGAAGGAAATGGTGTTTTTCATTGGAAATACTGAAAATGATGAAGCTTGGCCTTCTATGTGCCCTCGGGTTTTCACAGACAAGGAAGAATATGAAATTTGTATTAAGAGCAGTTGCTTCAGATTAGTGAATATACTGTACCACTAGCATTTGACTCATGAAACCTCAATTCTATCTGCAAGTAATTTCTTGGTTTGCGAATTGATCATCACATGCCTAAACTCATGCAACCTTTCTTTTCCAGTTTTTGTATCAAAGAATCAGAATAGTGAATGTACACCACCACTATCATTTGACTCATGCAATCAGAAGTAAATAAGCAAATCTAATTTCTTGTCAAATGTCTAAACTTATGAGCCTTTGCTTTTCAGTAAAACCATATGGATTCCAACTGCATGAACTTTACGATGAGTGAAGACCCCCGCAGACCAATTGGTAGCTAGTTTTGCATACCGATTGATAGTTTGGCACTTAAAAGAAAGGAAGAACAAAATATACACTGCTAATTGGGAGTTCGGGCAAAATTGTGAAGTCAGTTGGCTCTAAAGAAATTTCCTCTTGTGGATCTCTCTACTACAAAAATTCAGCGAAGTGCAGTTTGTGAAGGTAAACAGAGTAGCAGCACCTTTAGATCTTGACCTTCGAGCATGTGGAAAGGGTTCACCCTCTTCCTTCAATAGGACTTTGTTCCCTTGTTGAATAGCTTCATTATTGTGCAATGAATAAGTGTCAAAACTATGTTCCAAATATAGAAAGATTTAAAGATAAAGGAGAGCAACTCTTAATATGCCATAATCCTGTTCTCCTCTTGTTTTATTGTCTTTTCTTCTTAATGGCTACACTAGGGTTAATCGGGGATTAAATGTTGAGTTGTTTTGAGTTTAAAATGGTTAACAAACTAAAAACTCGAGATCAGCATTTACATTAATTCTAGATCCTATAATTGTAAATAACATTTATATATTCTAGACTAAATTACAATGTGCAGAATTACTGTAGAGATGCATGAAGATCCTCCAATAAAACCAAATTTCTGGTGAAACCATAATCTACTCTTTTTCTCTAAAACTGATCAAGCTATGACAACAGACAAATGAAAATCAATGATTTATATGTTATCCAAATTCATAATTTGATCTTTGATCTCCTTTAAATGATTAGAATCAAGATAAAATAATCAAAGCATGGATGTTCTTAAAAACATCAACATACATACTTCTGAAGGGGACAAAGAATAAAAAAACAAAGTGCATGTAATTACTAACCTGTGTTGATCAAAGGCTTGGTCATGTTCGAAACTTAGGCCTTCTTCTCCAAAACCTGAAATCCCTTCCAGAATAGGCTTGATATTGTCACATTGGTCATGAACAGAAAGTTGCTTCATCAAAGAATTCGGCGCCGATGTAGACGTGGATTCTTGTTCATGCAAGCTCCAAGGGAAGTTAATATCTGCTAAATCTAATTGGCCATCTTGAATTTCATCATATTGCTGATCATCTTCACCTTGCTGACAACTAGTATGATTATAGTAACTATGAGGATGGTAGTCTATAGTCTGTTGATCATACGAAGATGCATTATTATTCACCAATGGATCTGCCTGATTCACGACGCCATCACAATTATTTTCATTGAATGACTCCTCAGTTGCATGATGATCTGCTAATATCTGTTGTTCAGAGGCAGCAACAGCCTGTGCTCTGCAGTAGGCGAGTTGATGAAGAACGATATCCAGCTCCGCTTTGCAATAATCAATGTGGCGTTGTAGGTCTCTAATGATACGATAACAACCACCAACAGGGTCATTGGCACGAACGTCAGATTGGAAGATGATGGTGCGCATGGCTTCGTCTTTGAGAGGTTGATCCAAGTGTCGAATAATCTTGGTAATGTTGCTGACCCCAAACAATTTATGCGCGTTGAGGAATTGGCGTTGGCGATCGTGAGGAAAATAAGGGGCAAGAACGCAGTCGGGGGCACACTTCCGACGTTGATATTTGCACGCAGCACAAGCTTGGCCTGCACCGTTGACACGAAGAAGAACGTTCTTGTTATTGTTGTTGTTATTGTTAACACGCTTAGTACTATAGTTATGATTGAGGTTATTAGCAGTGGTGAATGTATGAGTAGTATGGGGGTGATTAGGAATGGGGGTGCTAATGGTGGTCATTTGATTCTGCATATTGTAATTATTATAAGCTTTTGATTTGTTTTGCAGGGAGATATGTGCTGCGTCTCCGGCGGGGATGGAGAAAGAGGATTAGATAGAGAGCTTTCTTTTTGAGTTCCTCCCTTCTTTTCTCCTTGCTAATGTAACCAACTTACACCAAATCAGAGGCTCACAACGCTTCTTTATATTGACATACATAAACAAACATGTATTGTCATTTAATCTCTCTCTCTCTCTCTCTACACGCATACACGCGATATTGTAATTTAGTATCCTATAATAATGATTAAAATGCTTTGATAAATAATTAAAGGTTAAAGTGGCTGTGGTTTTTTCTTAATTAACAAAGCGAAGAAAAACACTAAGTGTAAAGGGAAGCTTTCTTGTGGAAATGTGAACATCTATATACTAAAATAAATATTTCTTCCGACTTCCAAGAGCAATTTATTGTGGTAACTGAGTTTATGTATTTATTTTCATTAAATATGCATATAATACCCTAATTCTAATAAACAATATTCACAAGTAGAATTTTCTCTTAACAGCGTAAAGTTATGTGTGGCTTTATTGAAGGTTAGATGACTATGTTCATTTCTTCTTCAACTTTGATAGAAAAAAACAAGTTCATATTACATTGCTACCTATTGTATGAGTTGGTGTTCTGCCATGTTGACTTTCTTTTTGAGGTATTCATCTTTTATATTGCTGGAGACTCTAGGATTACTTCGGATTGATATATGACAAAACATGTTAATTGTGGATAGACAATTGTAAATCGTAATTGTCTGTCCACAATTAGCATTTTGTGTCATATATCTATAATATATTTGACTGTAAACCCAATTAGTTATACTAAGATACTCATTTTTTTTGTTTGTGATAGGTAGTCGGTTGACATTAGCCCGATCATTATTAATATAATGAAGATTACGTATTAGGTGATTAATTTTCTTTAAAAAATATCAAAAACACTTAATGGTATGATGTCTGAATTATTCGGACTCAGACCTTCGTTTAAGTGCAAACAAATGAGGGCTTACAGCAACTTCAATTAGACACGGCTAAGTTTACTACCAGGTGGGACATTTATATGTACTCATGAATAGACAACTAGAGAGAAATATATATATTTTTTGAATATAATATTTTTTTTATACTTATAATATTAAAGAGAAATGCTACACTGCATATAAGAAAGGTTAAAATCTAGTGTGTCTACAGCCACAAGGGAAAGAGAGGCGCTGAGCGAGGTGTTCGTAAGACGTTTTACACTAGTGGTTTTACATTCAATTCATGCTGTCCCCAATTCCCAAACTCCCCAAAAGACAAAGTATACACAATTAATTGATCATTACACATACTAAAATTTTGGCTGAAGAAAAAAGGAGGTGTAATCTTTAAGAGTTTGAAAATTCTTCAATATTGAAGGCTTAGGTTTGGATCATTTCTCAACTGCTCTATTTACATAAAAATCAATATTACCTATCTTTATGATCTATGGTCAAGCAAAATATAATTATATATTTTCAAGAAAAATGTTATTCTTGAGTAGCTTTTGCAAGTATTCACGTTCATGTTGAAATTGTTATTCCATCCCATCAAGGGCGGAGCCAACATTCTCGCTACGGGTTCGCTTGGTTCAAACCCTATATTTGTCTTAAAAAATTCTTTAATTAGTTATAAATCAATAATTTAGAACCCTGTAACTTAAAAGGTTTAGAAAACCTAACCCATAAACTTGAAATTCTAGCTCCGCTTCTGCATCCCATGGCATTTGGCAAGTGTCATTTCATAAATGAAATTGGATAATTCATGTAGTAGAGGGAAAGAAAAAAAATACTGAGCTTACAGAAACTAACCACAATATTATTACGTGCAAATATTTGTAGGAATGTCTTTTTAACTTTAACAAGATCAATGTTTTGTTTTCTGATTTTGAGCTTAATAGTCTGCTCTGTTTCATATAGGAAGACAAATAAATATGAAGGTAAAACCAGCAGTTGCCGTGAGGGCCATCCTTGTTGGAGGAATTGCTGCATTTGCAAAAATCGGCGGTGCTGTTAAAGCTGCAGGAGGTATAAAAGTAGGTGCAGCTGCTGCTGCTATGACTGCTGCAGCAACTGCTGCCATTTCAGGATCCAAGCAAGAAGCAAAAACTACTTCTCAGCACTCATCAAAATGATGCTCTCTCTGAAGAATGGTGTAGAGCTAGTGATTCCCATTTCAGCTAGTGATCCTTTTCTTTCAATATAATGTATTTCAGTTAAGTTATAGAATAGTGGTGTTGCTAGTTGGATAAAATACATAATTGATCAAGTAGCTCACATACGAGTCTTGGATTGTTCTATACAAATGGATGTAGGAATTTTTGAAGCGAAGTTTTTGTCATCACTTTGTTCTATAGTATACTGGGAATGTATTCTGGCGTATGAATAAAGAATGTTTGTGGCTTTACTGCTACTATCTGGTTCCTTTAAATTTTGATGGTGCATCCAGAATATGCAAGTTAAGGTTGAAACTCCACCCACTGCCTGAGTTATTCATCAAACATTTTTTACCAAAGGCCAAGGTGCTAACAAATTAGAACAAGTAATTTCTAACGGGTGAAGAACTCAAACAGGGTCTGATCAATATTGTAACCAGACACATTATTCTTTACTCACGAAGATTCAACATCTGGACTCATTCAAGATCTCCACCCACATTTTGGGCAAGGACAGTAAAATAATATTACTGCGCAGGAAGTTAAGAGTTACAAACTATTCACATACATGATACAACACTCAACAATCAAAAGATGCTTGGTCCAAACTCAGGTGCTCCAACTTTCTTTGTTTCCAGTACACATCCTCGTGCTGTTTGGGAACCGATGCATGGACACAGCATTAGCTACTAAGATGAAGATAATCAAACATCCCAGGTTTGGCAAAGACATGATGATGTCATATTTGGTGCAATTTCGAATTTGCAGAACCACATGTGAAATCTGGTTGGTCAACCGAGGTCACAAACAACTCAGCATTTGGAACCTCTAACTCAAGAATGACCTAGATGTAAGACAAGGAATGTAATTGCATGAGAACTATTAGAGGTTTATTCATCTTACAACATCTAAAAGATAGAGGAGCCTGAAGAAATTAGTGTAATTAGTCTAAAATAATAATGTGGGACAACAAAACAGGTTCAATTTGGAAATTCACGTTCTTCTCCGGGAAAAAGTCCAGCAATACACTACTATCTGCCACAAATTCCTGTGTTCAATACGAGATAGAAAGAAGAAAGACGAGATGAATACCATAACTTCTCAATGACATACCAAGTGGTTTTTTCCTTTGTGCAGGATTGGTGCGGGAACATAAAGGTTACACTGTGGCCCAAAGGACTGCAATAGAGCCAAATAGAAAATTGCGGTTTTTGAGAAAATGAAAGAATTCCAGGATTTTTATAATCTGACCACTAAAAAGAAATACCTACAAAAATAAAAAAGCAATTTACCGGCCAAAACCTTCCTATATTAAATCCATTGATAAATGCAACCCCTTTACTCCAGCCACGAAATGACAAAAAAGTGTCTTTCACTTCATCAACTGTAAGATGACCAGCGTAGAAAGCTGGCTCAGGATGATAATCTGCAAAAGAATGAATAGCGTCACCATCCACTATATTCTTGCACTGCGATGAATCTTCCAACTGTATGACCACTTGCACAAAAAGTTTTATTACAGAGTCCAAACTTACTTATTCTACTTTTCAGATTTTTCCGCACAGATTTTCTAAGGTTGGTGTATGCATCTGAAATAACAGAATTAATCTGTTGATCCTCATTCAGGTTGTGAAAAGGAATTGGCAACATTTTCCACTTATGCAGCGGTTCGCCATCTAAATAAACAGGAGACAGTATACCCTGCAAAGCAAGTTCACAGTTTTACACCATTGTGATTGAGGAAGAAGACAAAAAAAAAAAAGAGGAGAAACCAAAAAAGGAGAAGGAAAAACAAGTTTAACTTGCTAAAACTAATAAATGACAGGAAGATGTGCTGATGTAGATTAAGTGTAACTATAGTGGCATGGCAAAAACACTAAATTATTCTTGTAAAGAAGTATATGGTTTAATATAGTCCCACATTAGTAGAGCGTATGGACTATAATCTCCTTATACAGAGAAGGTTAAGAATCTAAAATTTTGACAGGTCAGGAAGCACTATAACAAAACAAAGATCAAATAGAATCAAAAAGAAAATAAAAAAAATAGAACACTTGGACAATTCTCGCCTCACGAGATACTCATTTAGGGGTTGAGTTATACCCAGGTCCATTTTCTAAACGTGGTACTGAAAAGCCAGACCCATTCCTAACTATGGGTTACTCAATGTTGAGCTCCCATGTTATGTCATCCATGCTCTAGAATCTAGATGTCCAACCTGGACGTACATGGGGTTAAAATCTCGCTATATGGTCTTGGACAATTCTCACCACATGAATTAGATTTTTGAGTCGAGTTAGATCCAAGGTCAATCTTTTCATGATTCTATTAGTTCGAGATCAAATTCTTGCTAGTCCAACTATTCTTACCTTTGAAAACTATCTACCAGACTTCTATGCATCTCGTCTCCACCTGAGGTAACATCTCACGAGACTTTTATGATTGCTATTCAGTCTAACGACTTTCATTTATGCAGATGTAGAAGTTCTAGAAAGACTGCTTCCCAGAATTCATGTGTAGAACATGCCCTCAATACTTCAGAGGACAACAGAAGTTAATGCAGATAAATTCCAAAACTTACCTTCTTGTCAAAAATGTATTGCCCATAGTTTATACGCCCCATATTCTCTACCTGTAAAACAAAAAAAATCAGATAAGTTAGAAAGATCAGACTTACTAAAACAAAAATAATCAGATAACTTAGAAAGATCAGATTATCTTTCATCATTCATTAGTAGCAAACTAATATGTGAACAAACTACTGGGTATGGCAATTCCTTTTATGAATGATACGGTTTGCGCATTTTCATTTTTCCTTTGTTCTTTTCGGAGAAATGCCAGTCACAGAAACTATGCAGTTGCTCCTTTTTGTTTGAGTTCTCTTACTGTATAGTTGAAGCATTCCATGTAATGGACCAAACACTTCCTCTTTTCTTTGTCTCATTCCCCAACTCCTACACTCAGCCTCTAATTTCTCTTGTTTCTTCTTGTTCTTTTTATTGCTTCATCTCCCCTTCCTTCCCCTCTTCCTCCTTTTCCCCATACCGTGTTGCCACCACCAACCCCCCCCAAACTAGATTCCTTTCTTTTCTTCTTTTTCCATCAATACTTCTCAAACCCCGTTCTCGACTGCCCGCCCTGGCTGGACTCTCCTCCCACAAAAAATTAGTGGATTTTGTTTGTTCATCTGTTCCCCTTTTTCTTCCTTTCTTTTTGCTTCATAACCACTAAATATAAGGAAATAATGGGTAGAAAGCAGGAAAGAAAGGAGAAAGAAATATATAGGGAAATTTGGGACAAAAGAAAATACTACAAAAAAAAAATTACTGGAAGTAGGATCCCTCGTATTTATTATCTTACAAGTTTCAACAAAGACAACAGAATTTTATGAAATAGATCCTTTTCCATTTTGTAGTGCTGACAATGTTAGTAGAATATATTAGGGAACACGCTGAGGACACCAAGAAGGAGAAGAGATAGAAGTGAAAAGGGACTTTTTTCTGTGAACCACTTCACTGAAAACTTAAGGAAAGCTGTGCAAAAGCTGGGTTTTAAGAGTTTAGGAGGTAAATTGATTCAAGAAAATGTTTAATGAGAAAGGTACTAGGATGAGGAATGTTCAGGAAGTAATAAAGTATTTCACCCTATTTTTATTCCTCTATATCTTCATATTATGGGAATATCAAAGCAGATGATCACAAATTGGCAATGAAAAGGAAATTCCGAATATGTACATAAAACTTTTATGTACAACTTAATATCATCAGCAGCAACAGCAATACTTACGAATCATGTGGACCATCTAGCTATAGTGCCTACATATTTTGGATCATAACACTTTTATGATAAAAGGCATTCTTACGAATCATATGGACCATGTTGTTGTTCTGTTTTATAGTAGGAGCACAAGAATATGCATTTAGTGACTGGATAAAACATTATATATGAACTCCTCGTTGTAACATTTTCTTTGATGTATACCATTTCTAAACAGGAACATCCTATTTTCATTACAACCCTGTAAAAAAGAGAAGAAGCAGCCGTGATTGTGATCCATGCCCTTAATTTTCAGAAAGAAGTTGCTTAAAAGTCAATATCAACAAAAAATTCCATCTTCGGAGTTCATACTGAGGTTATCTCCAGAAAGGATCACAGCATAATTCAAAAGCATTGCTAGACATGATGAACAGCGAGTACTATGTACCAGTATATAAATTTTGATATCGGAACTACATTGAGTATGAGGAAGCCTGATTGGAGTATTTGACCATCTAGCTATAGTGCCTACATATTTTGGATTTTCTTCATTGTTGTCTGAAGGGCATGAAATGAATACTTGGCCCCTGTCATGCACCTGCAAAATTATATTCAGCCACTCCTTTGTACAGTTGATGACAGTGAAGTAAGCACACACACAAAAAAAAACAGTAAATAAAATTCCATTTCCTTTTGGAAAAAAAAAATTAAAAGCTCAGACCAAAACCCAAAGAGGTTAAGACACGTTAAGCCCCAGCAATCGGCTAGGCTGAGCTAGCTGGCATATTACACGATGGCCAAAGTGTATTGAAGATATTATTCAACTGTACATAGATACAGCTTCTTAGTAAGTAGATGAAATTCAGTTAATACCTGCACCAATGAGACACAAAGGGATAGCTCTATTCACATCAGTGAATCTCCAAAGTGGAAGTAGAAAAGAACTACAGTTGTTTAACTGAAAACCTTTTACCAGTACCAATTAAATGAAATAAGGAAACTGACACACATAACGGAAACTTTCCAGTTATATGACAAAACCACTTACCTTTGGTATGAGCAACAAACTTCCATTAGCTTTTGCTTTGTAATCCGAAATATAAAACATGAAGCCAAACATCTGAACAAGAAAAAACATTAACATAGATGGATCATATCAATCATGCTGGCTATGTTGTTAAGTTAATGAATGAATGACTTGGGGTTAAAGGGTTCAAAAGGGATTCAATCTGAGCTTGCCGTTTGTCGTGTTAAATAGTAGTTTCGTGGCACTTTAACAACTCAGAACTATGAAACATGCATCCATGATAAGAGTATGTTATACCTGGCCCAAAGACTCCATCGCAAGTGGGTTTTCAGATTCAGTGACACCATCAAAGTATGTGGTATCAAGTATGTTAAACAAAGATTTAGTCTTCTGCACCTTAATAAGGCCATATGCTTTCTTTTCATTATTGGGAAGAACTGAGGCAAGAGGCGCTGCAGTATATTTAGCAATCACCCTCCGAAGAGCTGATAGTTGATTAATTAAAGATAATTAGGTAGCTAACAAATTATCTTTAAAAAGGTAGTTAGAGACGGAAAAATTCTCAAAAGGTTAGCAAATGATTAAATCATACAACTGAAAATTGCGTTTCTTTAAAGTGACATGGTTTTGTTCACTTAAGTAAGACGCAAAGCTGGTTCTTACTTCAGAATTATGCACAAAAGTTAAAGCTGCAATCAGCCCAAAAGATCTTTTTATTTTATAACAATGGTGTCCTGACCAATTTATGCACACTTCGACCATTCCACCAGTTACCTATTACCTCCCACTAGCATGGTGCCTGGTAACTCTGCCCACCAAGAGTAAAGCTATGGGAATTAATCACCTAACAATTGTTGCCTTGCTGCGATTTGAACCGGAGCTCCGATGGTTCTCATCCCACTTCATTGACGGCTAGGCCACATAGGTGGGGGCCAATGAGCCCAAATATTCTAAAGAGACATCTAATATTTTTTCCCTCTTTGCTCTAATCAATGTTCCAAGGAGGTTCTGCTTTGGACCTTTTGAGTCCTCTCATAAGTGACACACTCATGTCAAGCCAATGAAGTTAGGCACATATGTCATATTTCTCTTGCAAGTTCATAGTGTAGCATTACGTGATTGGCTGATTATTAATCTTTCTCACATACATAAGATATGTCACACAATTTACCGGCAGTGCACTGAATAAGGGAATTGAATGCAAAGAAATACTTCTGTTAAGTCTTCTAGGCTTTGGTTACACTACTAAGAGGAGACACTTAATGAGATATAAAATAAAGTTATCATTTCGAGAGAACAAAAATAGTCATCATTCACTTTCCAGGGCTCTTTTTTAATTTGTCCATGGAATTAAAAGTGTTTCTTCCTTCTATTTAACAAACAATACACCCTCCCCCCTCCCAAGGGAAAAAGTCAAGAAGAAAAGAGGAACAGGAAAAAGAGTACAGACTGAAAAGAAAAAGGTCTTACACCCCCTCAATCCTCTCATCTTGAAAAATTCTGACCTTCCACCAGTAGGAAGTTCCATGGAAAGGGAAAAACAAAACATAAACAAAAAGTTCAAAGACACATTAGGCCAAGTACCAGTAAAGTAAGAACTGCTGAGATATACCCAGTGATTTAACCATAGGTACGATATTAAAGAAACGGTTCCATAATAAGATAACAGATGGCAAAGGAAAAAGCTTTGCCATGATAAAATTATAACAAGAGAACAGGTATATACTTAGATTAGTACACCTTGATATTTTGGATTGTCAGTGTCGCCAGATTCTCTGATAGGTGCATCCTGGACAAGGTTTTTAGTTTGATTACTATGATGGAGCAAGAAACTTTAACAAAAAATATCAGAAATTTCCTCACATAATCATAGGATGTAAGATCAGGCTTGTAATCAGTTTCGTCTGCACCAGTATTTGCACCACTATAAAATCCAAAATTTGTTCCACCATGCGCCATCTAGGAGAAAGAGCATATATCAGCTTGGTATCAACTAATGACATGTCATTATAAACAGCAGAATTGGAACTCACGTAGAGCACAGCTGATCCATTTCTCGACAAGATCCTTTCTAAGTAAGCTGCTGTAATAGTTGCATCAGTATTTGCAATATGCTCTCCCCAGTGCGTGAGCCAACCAGTGTAGAACTCCCTAAAAACCAAAACCTATCAACATCACCTATAGCAGCTGATGGCTTGATAAGAAAGGAGCAAACAAAAAGACACTAACGTAGAAAGAGGTGGTGATTTCCCTGGTGCATTGAACTCTTTTTGCAACTTAAAATTGGGCCATGGATCGTCTCCAGTTGTAAAATCGACAGCTAAAATAGAGAATCCATGATTAGAACCAAGCTGACAAACCAAGGAACTTCTAAAGACAAATATAACAGAATATAAGGAAGCCAAATTCTCTACTGTATATATAAAAAATCACTTTTTGAGGAGGCTACTTAACATCCTACTTCTTTATTCAATTTCATTATCAAGTAGATATAATCATCTGCACAAGCCAGATTGACAGAGACAACAGCATTTTTACTTTTTTCGAGTTGGTAAGTTTTACGGGTTGGTATTAACTGCTACCTGAAAAGACAGCATCCCCACGAATAGTCCCTTTGTTAAGATTTTCCCTTGAACCTCCATCTGTAGTATATCTGTTAACCATCAGGTAATCAATGATATATAACAGTAAACTCCAAAATGAAACACAGAGGAAAGCATAATGCGCTGAAACCCAACCTTAAAAGATATTTGATATTTAATTCAGGGACAAATAGACACACACACACGGAAAGAATCAAGCAACTTTATTACATTTTTTAGAAGGTTTAAGTCAAGCTGAGGATCAAACAAGATCATAACAGCAACTTACAGAATAACGTCATCTCCAAGGTGTCTGCGGGCTATCCTAGCTAAATGATGCAGGTAGGCCTTGTCATCTCCATATGAACCAAATTCATTTTCTATCTGTCCCATTTTCACCATTCAGTCTAATCTACATCTATTGGCTTATACAAAAAGCTGAAACATGGTAAAAAGAAAATCACGGAAACGCCAAGCATTTCAACATGTAATAAAACAGAACTTCCATCATAATCTTATTTGACTTCCAGGCTGATGAAAAAGACTATGAACTGGGTAATTATGATTAAAATTCAAATTTTAATGGAACAGCAGTTAGTCCTTTGAAAGATGTCATCTCAAAGCCATAAATAACATAAGGTAAAGTTCTATATATGTTACTGTTGAAGACATAATTAAGGAAATAAAAATGGCCTCTCTAAAAAAAATCTTTCAGATGAGGTAGTTACAGAATTCAACATGATATCAAAGCCAACCTTTGGCAAGCCCGTTTTAGCACCCATAAGTTTGCATTGAAGTTCGTGTATGAATTGCAAAGGGTTACACATGAGGGAGGGTGTTGAGTTATGTTATCTTGCCACACAGGATCCAGTTGCCTAACGTCTTCCGAAGGAGTTTATAAAGATCTTGGGCCACTCCAATCATAACCTTAAGATTGAGTTGAAAAGATCGGATCAGGTAAAGTCTTGAGTTCAAGTCTCAAAGTTATCCATTATCAACAACATACCCAGTAAAATCCTACTAGTGGGGTCTGGGGAGAGTAGAGTGTACGCAGACCTTACCCCTACCCCGAAAAGGGTAGAGAGGCTGTTTCCGGGAAAGTTATCCATTATCAAAAAAGTATTTGCACATGCAGGAAAAGAATATTTTTTTGATAATGGTAACATGTCATGCAGGAAAAGAATCAAACTCCCACGTGAAATGGCAGACGAGTTGGGAACACAATTACGTAATTAAGAGTGTACATTGTACCGTCTCCGAAAGATTAAGCTTTTAGATGAGGCGGTCACACAATTTAACTGCAATCTTAAAATCCTGGAGAAAGTAGGTAGTGTAATTTATAAGAAAGGGTTAGGGACAGAGAAAAAGATATCAAGCAAACAGGGGTAAAAGCAATGTGGAACATGCACGCTCCTATACTTACAAGTTTTCATGAGCATTTGAGTAATAAGTAGGAGTTCACAGTTTAAGCAAAGGGCATTTGAGTTTATCTGATTATTCTGGCGCATTAAATGGAACTTCATATAAACCTTGGAAGGCATTTTATATAAACTTACCAAAGAACAGCTCAAGAATTACTATCTTGATTAAATATAGCGTCACATATGTAAAGTAGGAGGTCACCCAAAATTTGTACCATTCTTTGATATGTTGCAATTTGTTTTTGTTTCAGGAAAAAAAATGAGAGATGCCATGACATTAATTGCATCTAATATCTCTGTAACCAAATACTGGAATCAAGTATCAGTGAACATTAAACGTGTACCCTTCATATCTCCTCTGTGGGATGGATAAAATGATAACTTAATCTTATCAATTACTCATCCTGTTACTCACACTTTAGGTACAATGTGATGAAGGTTTTTCAATCTATCACATTACTAAGACAAGCAACAGGATTTCAGATATTTAGCAGAAGACATCTCATACTCATACTTCAGCTCTGCAGACCAAAAATGTTCATAATAGGAAACTAAGAAGCACACTTCCAATAGTATTCGATATCCGTTAAGGTTTGACTATTAACATATCCATGCTCTGATGATCCTTCATCAAAGTTGCAGTGAAGTATTTCCTGGGCAGATCATAGAATTTGCAGATGACCCATCATTGTTCAGAACTTACAGCACCTAGCTTTGCTACTACATTTTGCTATAACCTATTATTCTAGATGTGGAGTTGTATTTATCCGGATTAGTAGCTATGTTATTTTAATGAAGCCAGCTTTGTGACGATCAATTCACCTGGACCATCATTATAGGGCCGCCATTATTGTAAGCATACGAGACCAGCTTCGGCAGCAAAATTCCCCACCATCTCTCAACCTGTAATGCATTAATAAGATTATATATAATACCACTAAATTAAGCAAATGATGCTAAAGGAAAAAAAAAAGTTGCTCCATCGATGTTGAGTGAAATAGGCTCGCATGACTACCACTAATTTTTTCTTAAAGAGAAAACAAAACATGAAACCGAAAATCAGAGATCAGTTGTGCCATCGACAATTTCTCAAAATTCAGCCACAATCTCATAGAAAGAAAATATGTTGCTAAAACTGCTATTTTAATCTCATCTCTCCTGCACATAGGAGAGTTACTGTTTTTTATTCATGGCAGCAAAACAAGAGTTGATGTGATGACCACGAGAAACCCAGAAGACGGGCATTCGGCATTACTTTCTCTTTATAAGTTGTAACTATAACCCATAGAGAGTCAAGAGGAGCACATTAGATTCCTGAATCCTGATGATCTGCAACGGTGAGCAACAGGCTATGAGGAGTTCTTTACGAAGCGATATAGCATACATCCATGTGGAATGCATCTTTATTTGGGCCTACTTAACTTGAGAAATTAAGTCTTACTAGGTTGGCCTCACATTTATTTCTAACTTCTTGTCATTCACATCATGTTGCTTGGGTAAGAACACCTATATAAAACGGTTACAGTGCAACCCTGGATCTACTTGAGTGATTGTTTACTTGAAATGAATTGTCTGATGTTCTTTTTCCTTTCCTTTCCTTTCCTTATGGTGGAAACTAATCATATTATCCTAGCAGCAGGATTGAGAAATCACTAGATTTAATATTTGACAACTAAAGAATATAGACTATCCCCCTAATGTCAACAAGTCAGACTAGCAGGTACTCGGTGGTCTGTAGGATCAACATGTTACGGCCCAGTTTACTCTTTTTTCTTTATTTCTCTTTCTCCCAGAAAGGTAAGACGCAAGAACCCAGCCTAGCTTACAGTTGCTCGGTAACCCATTTGTACACTTGGATTCCCTTGGACCATGCCTAATTCATCCCAAAAAGGTTGTGAACTCCTATGTAGGCCTAATCTGGTCAGCAACTGACTTGTGGATGTGGGATGTTCTAGGTCTTGTGCAGCATTTATGACCACAAAAAAACCATAAGTAGCTAAAACAATTGGAATACATACCAAGTCAATGAAAGCAGGGTCTGACGATCTAAGTCTTACAGCAGGTTCAATGGCAAGCAACCAAGCAGGAAAACCCCCAAAATCCCACTCTGCAGCAAGAAGTAAAGAAAACATCATAAACATTTCCAAAACATTTGCTGATAAGCTTATACAGCAAATGATGGACAAAATAAAACAGTAAGATTCAATCATTCCCTAGCATATTAACATAAGTACATATGGACAAGCTTCCTGAAGTTTATACATGAAAAAAATGCAAAAGTTTGACTTTAAAAGTATAGTAGAGATACTTGTGATGACTAATAAAAGGAAAGACGCTTTATCAATCCACCTGTATAAGTGAATTAGGTCCAGCTGGAGTAAACGATGGTTGCCCTAGCATTGAGAGGGTTTCAGTATGAACAGATCTTGAGAGAGCGTTTCCTGAAAACATACATCTGGAAACTGATGGACACCCTTAACCAATATACTTACTTTTGAACACTAATTGTGGTAGTGGATGGCTATGGTTTCAAAATGTGTTGGCTGCCTGTGCCCCTCCAGTAAGTCAGATTGATGCGACAGGTCCCAGGGAATTTGTGGAAGATGGAAGTATTGGAGGCTATAAAAGGTTGCTTTAAAGCACAAAACTCCAGAATCGGTCTAGAATATTCATCTTTCCAAAGTTCCTCAGTGTCGGTAATAGAACACGTATTTCCTTTTGGATTGATGCATATGAAAATTCAGCTTCAGTGATGCTCGCATTAGCTTCTTGTTTCTTTCAATGAAAGGAAGTTTCATTCGCTAATTTTGTTGTTCTAGTCCTTGTGACGCAGGTAGGACATGGTCTTTTATGTACATCCATACAAAGGAGGACTTATCTTAATGCCCTTTAGGGTCCATATGAATTGAAGAAATTTGAGGCCCTTTGGTGGATTAGAGAATCCTTTCGGAAGATCTAGCGTTCATCCTTTCTTTTTCCTGTCCATCCAGGTTTTGGTATTTTTCTAGCTGTAATGATAGACGTACTAAACGATATTGCTACTTGGTCAGAATACTCGCAAACTTTGAGCCGCACATAGCTATAGTTGCAATATTTGTTGGACTTCTCAGTACCATAATTTTTATGTTTTTCCTGCACAATTATATAGAAAATGGTAGAAAGAACTCCCTAGACCTGCTGCAGCAGTAAATAGAAAAGATTTACACTTCCCCTATGCATAAGCAAATTTGAAAAGTGAGCACCGAAAAGAATTAGACATTTCTATGAACTTATATGGATTTACTTGTATATTCACACTTAATCAAAGGGGAAGTTCATTTTTTCCGTATGAACTTTCTTGGTCCTTCCTCCAACATTTCACAGGTGAAACAACTTACGACTAATACAATATAATTAGTCACAATTGAGATTCTATTAAATCAATTGAAGGAGGGTTGAACTTGAGGAAAATTATAGCTTCACGAATGACTAGAATTCTGCAAAGTTATAAAAGAGAAAGCTCGTGTCTGACCTGCACAAATATAAGGTCCAACTCGAAGCATCACCAGGAGATCCAATTTCTCACAAAGATTAAGAAATGAAAAAATATCTGCTATTCCTTCAAAAACCAGTTGGCCTTGTCTTGGTTCATGCAAATTCCAAGGGACGTATGTTTGAATGGTATTCAAGCCCAATGCCTTTGCTCTCATCAGTCTATCTTCCCAATACTAAAGCGAGTATTTACATATCAATATCTCAATTCAAATTGATATTAACCAAACTATAGGGAAAAGAAACCGTTTACAGAAAAAGAAACAAAAAAAAACAAAAAAAAAGAAGCTCGGCCTTCACCACTCCTTGAAGGACTTAAAAGTGAAAGTTTGACTCTCAATGTGTGCAAGTGAACTATCACTAACTTATTTGCATGCTTGACGTGCAACAACAGAACAAATTCAAAGATGCCTTTATGATGTTGTTTCTAAAGGTAACTTGTACAGCATTATCATGGATTTCAAAGAACAGTTTATGAAAAAAACAAATTCCTTTTAAATTTCATATAGGAGAAATCCTAAATGCATGAGACTCATAATTACATCTATCTGATTTATGCAGAATCTGCACCAAAAGAAAGTTTTTCTTCCCGACAGATTACTTCAGCATTAGTGTTACCTTATAATCATTGTTTTCCTAACACAGAGTTCATCAAAGAGCATATGAAGTTATCTATCAAACAAGCGTGCTTCACTTTAAAGGAGCAAACTTACGGTGTGTTTGTGCTGTGTGTTTGAACAAGCTTATATACTATGATCAGAAGTATTCAGCTATCCATAGGAAAACCATGGGCTAAAGTACCTCTGGAAGAACTCGAAAATAATGGATGTCGCCACCTATAATCTGGAAAGGCCTTCCATCCTTCCAGAACATGTCATCTGCAATCTCAAATTTTCTCTCATTTCCCTGCCAATTTAAGAATCAAGCAACTTCTGAATGAAAATATACGAATTAAGTGCAATGAATCAAGCAGCTACACCTCTAATCACAAACTAGTCTGTATAGACGTTGTATTTATGAAATTCATCATTATGAGACTATTTTTATGCTGATCCTTAACCTGCCGTTACACTGAATACTCAAATTAAGTGCAACTTTTTCTTAAAAAGCTTGAATTAGGTACTAAAAACAAAAAAAAAATCAAATTCGTACCATAGAGTTAAGTGTTGCGAGGTCGGAATGAGAAGAAGAGAAAGAAGGAAGAGGAGCAAAGGCAGGTGCGAAAGATCCGAAAGCTAAGAGAGCTAAGAGGAGCATGAAGATCGTCGTTCCCAAGCGTCGCTTTTTCGCCATGGCTCCGAGACTGGAAATGCCGCTTTTCTTCACTGTTGTAGTCATTGAAAGTTGAAGAGTCAATTCGCTCGTTTCTTTCCTAGGTAATAAGAATGCCACTGTAATTTTCTCCATTTAATTTTGCTGTCAATGGCACGGTCTCTTTTTTTCCCCTCCCAATCAAAGGCACTGTTAACTACTCCCTCGTCTCAAATTACGTGTCTTAGTTTCCAAAAATAATTATTTTAAATTATTTATTATTCAGAAGTTTAAGATTAAATTAATAAACTTTTTTATCTTTCCCTTAATATTAATTGCTCTTGAAGATTACAAATACCTCAATTATAAATAAATATAAATAAAAAATATTATATTTAAGATATAAATAATAATAAAATAATCAAAAACCTCTTATATTTAATATTTTCTTAAGAAACGTATAAAAAAAACATAATATATAATTTGAAAAGGAGCGATTAATCAAAGTAAATAAGTTACTCCTAACATTATATATCGGCCAAGAATAGAATGAGTCACCGGAAAATTTCACACCTATTCGTTGATGTGGCTCTTATATTTCTTTTTTGTTTTTTTAGTTTCACGTGTTCCATACCATGACTTAAGAATACAAGTAGCATCATATGTTAGTTTACATCGACAATAGCAAATTAATGGAAATTCGTGAATTGGAGGGAGAAAAATAAATACTTATAATATAAAAAAGTAATGGCAAAGATATTTTTGTTGCCAACTTTGAAGGATTGATTTTGTAGTTTATTATATGTTATTTTAGTTATACGATCCTTTACACATGAGATAAGTAAAAATTGTAAAAGTAAAAAGAATATAGGTGATTTTAATAATGTTATTTTTCCTATTCAAATTGTAAGTAAATATAGTACATCAGTTCCTCAACTTGCCTTTGGTATACCCTATACCCGTGAAAAAGAGGTAGTTGTATTTATTTGTACAAATTTATTTATAATTTTATGTAATATGTATTTGTTTTAATTACAAATCACCAAAAAAAAAAAATCTTTTTTTTGGGGGGTTGGCCTGACCCGTCTGTTTCATTTCAAAATGTTGTATAATAAATTGGCCGATGTATGTCTAATCTTTATTTGAGTTGCACGGAGGACGAATAGTTCATCTTTGTACAAAAGTGATCCTATACCATATTAGCAAAAATAATATAGGGTAACCATTGTTGAGATTAATTCTTTGGCACCATTGTAACCTCTTTAGGATAGCATTGGCTTTTGCTTCATTATAGTTGCAGTTATCAAAATAATCAAGCAGCATAAACCATAATCATTTGACGTCCAATAGTGCATGAATTATCTTTATTTTATTTATTAGTGTTGAGCTTAAATGTTAAGGGTCTAGATTATTTCATTTAACACATTTAATGTATCAAGCTTAGGTTTTAGATTTTCTATCAAAGAACAAAACTGAGGCCTTGGAGTTTTAATTATTAGAGTAGGTAATTGCGCATTTAGATCTACTTTGACTTCAAAGGCGGGTGGCTCGGAGGAGTTGTGGAGACCAACGAGTAAATAATCAAAAGCAAAGAAATAATAGAAGGAGAGTCAAATTACTTCGAGTAGAGAGAGAGGCTCTCCCTTCTCTCTAGAATCCTTTTCTCAACACAAACACTACTAAACCAAATCGTCTTTTTCCATGAACTCAACCACCACTAACGTAGAGACTACACAAATTCCTCCAAAGCCGCCGGATAAACTACCAACAACTCCTCAAACGGAAGAAATCAATAGCCCAACTAATAAATGTGACATAACTCCCCAAATGTTCAAAGAAAAACTCTTGAGAAATGAAGAAACAATAACTTTCTCTATGGACCCCTCATTTTCCCGCATTTTTTCAATGGATATCGAAGAACAAGAGCCCGACTCCAGTCCAAATAAGGAATTAACAACCTATCTCCTATCGTTCCCATATCCATGGAAGATAAACAAAGAATCTATCATTCATGAAATCATTAATAGTAAAATTACAAGGCAGAAGAATACTCCACCAAAATTTGAAACAAAAAATCCAAGACCTATGGAAGATCAATGAAAAATTCCCCCTGATCGACCTGGGCAATGATTATTTTATTGTCAAATTACAAACGGAAGAGAATATGAATCTAATCCTCCAAAAAAGATCATGGTTCATCTTTGGAAACTTTCTATCAATACAAAGGTGGCAACCTAATTTTGTGTCGACTGATGCAAAACAAACTTACTCAGCAGTATGAGTTAGGCTACCCCAATTGCCAACCGAGTTCTATGACGGGATAATATTACAAAAAATAGGAGGGGTCATAGGGAGGCTATTGAAGGTAGACGCTTGCACATCCTCTTCTCTGAGAGGGAGATACGCTAGGTTATGCATCGAAATACCTATGGATGAGCCGGTAAAGAAATTCATATGCCGAAAATTTCCTTTGCAAAAAATGTGGCAGGCTAGGACACCAAACCTTATCATGCACATTAATAAGTACATCAATAAACAACATGATATTATCCTCAATGGATCAAACTCCAGCAGCAAACACAAATCAAACAATAGCACATGAGGAAGGATGGTTCACTGTTCCTTTTCGAAGGCTAGAAAGTCCAGAAATACAAATTCAAATGAAGCTACTGGAAAATCTCAAGACTCAGGTATCAATGTTAAATTGTTCAATGGATCGACATGTAAGTACTTTGTATCCCAATAACTAAAATATATTCCTAAGTCTACAATTTTTTTATATATAATAATAACCAATCAAATGACAAAACCTCAAACAATCCACAAATCAATTTGATAATAATTTCCGGAAAAAAAAAAAATTTATTTTTCAATCATCAACCCTGATTCCCAGCAAATAGATTTAGGCAATACCACTATTAAAAGTAATCATAAAACCACTATTCCTAAGTGCATGAACCGATCACTAGAGACAAAACAAATCTTTAACCATCTTGCCTCACTAAATGACAAAAATGAAATTACCCTAATAAATTCCCCTAATAAAATCACTGACCAATCAGAAGCCACTCCTCCCAACCAACAAATAATCATGACGCCCTAAACACTCCCCCTAACACAAATCACCCTTTAAGCTACAATACCCAAATGCATGTGGTTAAACATGCGTCTAACCAAACGAACTCCTTAGGACAAATGTCACGTAACTTGGAACACGTGCCCAAGAAAACGCATGCAAAATACTCTATTTACCCTAACACGCTAAACCCTTCATCTTCCATGCAAATAGACCCAATCATTTCCCCTACCACTCCAACAAATCCCTTAAATCAACAACATCAAACTCATAACAATGCCGAGAATTCCCTTAAGTCATCAAAAGAGGAGATTCAGATTGTACCAAATTCTAAGGAACCAAAGCAATCAAACAATGAACAATCTCCCTCCTTTTCCTCCGCAACTCCCAAACCTGCCTATAATTTATGCTCAACCCCCTTTCCCACATGATCATCGACCAACCTCTTGGATAGAGTTAGACTCATGGGGAGGGGAGTGTCTCTACAACTCAACATCAATGGGCAGGAAAACATCATACTAATTCAGAATCCTCAATTCTTAGCGCAATTAGTATCCGAGGGCCTACACTTAGCAATGAGCAACTACACAAATCACATTTGGGTCAACAACATAAAGCAACCTCTAGCTCTGGGAATAAACAACAACCTAATGCAAGCCATGCATGCACAATGGAACTTACCCCCACACTACAACCAAAATCCCTATCTACCTCAAAGCACGAGGTTAGACCTCCCATTTTTTCCTCCTCAAGAGATCACAGCTCTCAACCCAATCTTAATGAATTGGGATCCTCTCTTGAACAACATGCAACCTCAAATCCCAGTGAACCTAGGGCCAATGGAACAACAAGTTCTTCAACCACAAATGCACCAAAACATGGCAGATCTAGTGGAAGATGGAATAGAAGAGGAAATCAATTTGGTGGGGGAATTCTTGGTGGAATCCACAAACCTAGATGAACTAAAAGTCTATCTATTCAAGGAGATGCAGGAGAAGAGGCTCATCCTAGCTTGCCCAACCTTACTCTACAAGTGCACCATGGACATGCGTCCACCCCAGGATCTAACTGTGGGGAAATTAGCAATGATATTGGTTCCTTCCTTATGGAGAAACCCAGTGTTCCCACATGGGAGTCAATTGAATAGCTCTCTTCCACCCCTACACCAATCCATGAATAGTTCTAAGATTTTTATTATCTGGAACATTAGGAGAGGTAATAATGAAGAGTTTAGAAGAAATTTTCATGAGCTTATAGACTCACCACCCATGTATGGTCACTCTCCTAGAGACTAGAATGTCTAGTCATGGTAGCCTTATGAATGAATTTGGGTTTACGGACATGATTGAAGTTCCAGATGAGGGACAATCAGGAGGTATGACAGTTCTTTGGGATACAAGCCTAGTGAATGTTAACAACTTTTTCAAATGAAACAACGAGATTCATACTCTAATTGAGGTACCACCTATTCTCCATTCTTGGTTGTTTTCCTCCATATATACTAGCACAAATATCTCTGATAGAAATAATATGTGGGACTACATTACTAACATTTTTTATAATTATAAAGATGCTTGGTTAATGGGGGAGATTTTAATGACGTTATATTAGCTAGAAATAAATATGGTGGTAATCCTATTAATAGGAGACAGGCTTCTAAAATTTGATCAAAATTCAATTATTGCAATCTAATGGGATTGGGATTTAAAGGCTGTAAATATACGTGATCAAACCATCGAAAAATTAGTAGTGATTGTATTATGGAAAGACTAGACAGATTATTAGCTAGTGAAAAATGGGTGGCTTTATTTTCTAAGGCTTCAGCCATTTATTTACAAAAAAACTCACTCGGACCATAACCCGGTATTATTAAAATTGATCCCAAAAATAAGTGATCCCATTCCCAAACCATTTAGATTATAAAACTACTGGAGTGGTCATTCAGAATTTGGGAATATAGTTAAATCATGCTAGCTCAATAATCAATTTATTGAGGCCTCAAAAAATTTCAAAGATCGTATCATAGACTGGAATAAAGTTACCTCTGGCGATATTTTTAAAAGGAAGAGGAAGATCCTGGCTAGGCTTAATGGTATTCAAAAATATACCTCCTATGGCTTTAGCATTTTTCTAGACCAATTAGAAATTTCTCTTAAAGCATAATACAATAATATTCTAAAGATGGAAGAGGATTTCTAGAAATTAAGATCTAGAATAAATTGGCTCAATGATGGTAACTCTAACTAAAAAAAATTCCATATTAGTGCTACTAACAATAGAAGAAAAAATAAAATAGTCTATTTCAAAGATTCAGAAGGGAATTTGTGTAACAACCCTACCGGTCGTTCCGAGAGTTTAGCCCCCGTTTTTCTCATTTTTGCTTTATTATATGTTGTTTAGCTCTTTTATGTTGTGTTGGATCGATTGTCTCGGGTTCGGAGTGATTGTGGAGAGAAATGAGACACTTAGTCTCTTAAGTTGGTGAATTAGTTGGAAAAGTCAATCAAAAGTTGACTTATGGGTAAATGATCTCGAAATTTGGTTTTTATGGTTCGGATAGCTTCTTTAGGTTATTTGGGACTTATGAGCATGTTCAGAATGTTTTTCGGAGGTCCGTGGTAGAATTAGGCTTGAATTGACGAAATTGAATTTTCGGCAATTTCCGATTGGGAGTGGAAAATTAGCTATCAGGGTCGGAATGGAATTTTGGAAGTTGGAATAGGTTCGTAATATCATTTGTGATATGTGTGCAAAATTTCCGCTCTTTCGGATGTGGTTTGGTTGGTTTCGGCATCGCTGGTGAATTTCAGAAGTTTAGAAATCCTTAGGCTTGAATTTCGAGTAAATTTTGTGTTTTGATGTTATTTTGAGTGATCTGAGGGTTCGACTAAGTTCGGGTGATGTTATATGAGGTGTTGGTATATTTGGTTGGGTCCCCGGATGGTCATCGAAAGGCTGGAACTTGGAAAATGCAGCAACGCTGCTGCTGGTGTAGGTTATCTGGTGTGGCCGCACCTGCGGACGGGGAGCCGCAGGTGCGATGATCACAGGTGTGGTGGGCCATGCGTAGATGCGGAAGAGGAAGACCTGGCCTGGGAGTGCAAGTGAGGGTGTTTGGTCGCACCTGCGAGCCCGCGGGTGCGTGTTGAGGGTCATAGATGCGGGTGTTGGATTTTAAGTGATGAGCGCAGGTGCGCACCTGGGACCGCATGTGCGGGTCCGCAGGTACGAGAAATTGTCCGCATATGCGGTAACACTGGGCAGAAAGTATAAAAGGTTGCCTTCGCGAATTTTCACTCATTCTTCACCATTTTTGGACGAGTTTGGAGCTTTAGGCAGTGATTTTTAAGAGGAATCGAAGGTTATCAATTGGGTAAGTTACTTGGGCTTCACTTCTTGTGTTTGTGATGATTTTTCTACTGTTTAATCATGATATTGGTGGAAATTAAGGAAGAAATTTGGGGGCATTAGGGCTTTGAATGGGAGAGCTTAATGTGAGGATTTGAGGGGTCATTTGTCATCAGATTTTGATGTATTTGGTATGTATGGACTCGTGAGAGTATAAGGATTCTAGTTTTGTGATTTTTAACGGATTCCGAGATGTGGGCCCGGGGGTCGGGTTTGGCCAATTTCGGTATTTTTGATGTAATTTGATTATTTTCGTGTGGGTTTTGTTTCTTTAGCGTATATTGATGATATGAATATGATTTTGAATATATTCGGGATGATTTGAGGCCTAGTCGAGCGGCAAGGGCATCACGAAGTATATTTTTATCCGGTTTGAGGTAAGTAACGATTGTATATCTAGACCCGAGGGTATGAAACCCCGGAATTTCGTATTATTTTGATAAATGAGGTGAGACACATGCTAGGTGACGGGCGTGTGGGCGTGCACCGGTAGGGATTGTGACTTGGTACGTCCCGCGGCAACTGTAGAGTTCCGTATTTGATAGAGTTTATATTATTTTCATGTGCTTTAGAAATGATTCTGTTAACTTGGGCTAAGTGCCCTGTTTGGGGCCTCGTGCCGAACTGTTTGGACCCTCATGGGTATTTTACTATTGTCCTCACACCGTTTTTGATAGAAATATATATTCCCAGTCATGATATATACATGTTTACTGTTAAAAATCCTTTTCATCACTCTGTTTTAATATATGAAAGATATTTTGGGCTGAGTCCCCTGAGTTGTACTGAAATGCCCGAGTGGCTTGTGAGGATGATGACTGAGAGAGGCCGAGGGCCGGATTGTGAGGATAGTTATGGATCGGGTTGCACGCCGCAGCGTTATATATATATGTGTGTGTGTGTGTGTGTGTGTGTGTGTGTCTATATATATATATATATATATATATATGGATCAGATTGCATGCTGCAGCGATATTGGATCGGGCTGCACGGCACAACGATATAGCGCTTGCGCTGTAGGAGTCCCTCCGGAATCTGCACACCCGCAGTGAGCGCAATCGACTATATATGGATTGGATTACACGCCGCAACGGTTATTATATGGTACCTATTGAACGTGAGTGTGAGTGCTGATTAGTGATAATTGTGTCACGAGTGACTGAGAGGCTTGCCCGAGAGGCTATATTTGTGAGTGATACTTTTCTCGAGGGGCTTATGTTCATGAAACTACTATTTTCAATCTTCTTTTACGCGGAGCATTGAAAACTATTGAACAAATGTTTTAAATGACTTTTCATTGAAAATTTGAGATCTTTACGAGATATTCAGAATTTAGTTCCTGATTTGATTATGTTATTTCTACTGTTGTTTTATGTTATGAAGTTATATGATTTTTAATGCTCGTCACTGCACTCAGCCTACAGTTATAATTGTTACTTACTGAGTTGGCATACTCACATTACTCCCTGCACCATGTGTGCAGATTCAGGTGCCACGGCAGAGTGAGAGCTGATCTTTCCCCCTTTGGAGCATTTCGTAGATTGCGAGGTATCTGTACGACGTCCGCAGCCTTGCCTTTCTCCTTCCTATTTATTTAGTATTTATATTCTCAGGCTCGTTGTATTAAGTAAACAGTACCAGATTTTGTATTTCCTTTTAGTTGCTCATGACTGATGACTCCAGGTTTTGGGGCAGTGTTTAAATGTTTCCCTGCCTTTTCTTGTTTTGAAATGCTAGAACGAAAATTTTATGAAATATCGGGTAGTAATGAATTAAATGAAAAGTCCCTTTTTATACATAGTAAGTTGGCTAGACTAGTATCACGATAGGCGCCATCACGGACGGGGGATTTTAGGGTCGTGACAAGTTGGTATCGGATCTCTAGATTACATAGGACTCCCCAGTCATGAGCAGGTTTAGTAGAGTCTTGCAGATCGGTATGGAGACGTCTGTACTTATCTTCGAGAGGCTGCAGAACCCTTAGGAAAAATCTCATATTCTTGAATTCTTGTCGTGCGAACCTATTGATTCTAGTAACTAAACTTCTATTGCTTCATTCTCTCACAGACGATGAAGAAACGTGTTACCGTCAAGATGATCAGCCACCAGCTAGGACCGTGAGGGGTCGAGGTCGAGGCCGTGGCAGAGGTAGGGGTGCATCCCGAGCAGTAGCTGGGGCAGTACTCGTAGACCCACCTATTGTTCCAGATCAGGTCCCAACCGCAGATGTTCCAGCGGGACCAGCCCAGGCACCGATTGTGCCTATTGTTATTCCGGGTCTTTAGGATACCTTGGCTCAGATTTGACTGTGTGCACCAGTCTTGCACAGGCGGTCGATGTTACTTCTACAACCGCTACTTCTCAGGTCGGGGGAGGCACTCAGACTCCTGCTGCCCCTACACCTGAGCAGGTTATTTAGGGACTTCAGAGACCGGGGGCAGCTCCAGCCCAGCCGGTTGCACCTATTCAATATTATGTGATTCCCGTCATGCCAGATGACAAGCAACGGAGGTTGGAGAGGTTTGGTAGACTTCAGCCTCCGACATTCAGTGGTGCTGAGGGAGAGGATGCCCAGGGTTTCTTAGACAAGTGTTAGAGGATTCTTCATACAACAGGGATATTGGAGACCAGTGGGGTCTCGTTTACTACCTTCCAATTCTCGGGAGCTGCCTTTACTTGGTGTGAGTCTTATGAGAGGCGTAGGCCTGTTGGTGCAACGCCCCTTACCTGGTAGCAATTTTCCACTCTCTTCCTAGAGAAGTATGTCCCACAGTCTCGCAGAGAGGAGCTGATCAGGCAGTTTGAGCAGTTGCGTCAGGGTGATATGACGGTGACACAGTAAGAGATGAGATTTTCAGAGCTTGCCCGTCATGCTATTTGGTTGGTCCCTACAGAGAGAGATAGGATCAGGAGGTTCGTGGATGGCCTCACATATCAACTTCGTATTCTTATTACCAGAGGAGGGTATCGGGTGCTACTTTTGAGCAGGTTGTTGATATTGCCCGGGAGATTGAGTCAGTTCGTCTCCAGGAGCGAGATGAGAGGGAGGCCAAGAGGCCTCAAGGATATTGTAGCTTTGGTGGTGTTCCTTCAAGAGGACAGTTCCAGCACGGCAGAGGCCTTCCATTCAGGCAGGCTCATCCAGGCCGCTCAGGTCATCGTGGTGGATTAGCTGGTCATGGTCCTCACAGTTCTCATCAGGGGCACCCATCATTCAGTGCTCTTCCAGCCCAGAGTTCATCTCATGCACCGTCGGTTCAGGGTTCATCTATGCCTGGTTCTTCTAGTGGTTATCCTGGTCCTAGGGGTTCCGTTTAGTCCCCATCTCCAGCATTGGGGAGTTGTTACGAGTGTGGAGAGTTTGGGCATATGAGGAGGCAATGTGCTCGTCTTCTTGGGGGTCCATCTCAGCAGAGGAGTCAGCCCTCGACTTCAGCTCTAGTTACTTCACCACTAGCCCAGGCAGCTAAGGTGGGGGTCAGGCAGCTAGAGGCCGCCCTAGAGGGGGAGGTCGATCAGGTGGAGGTCAGGCCCATTTTTATGCACTTCGAGCCAGACCAGATGCTATGGCCTCAGATGCAGTGATTACAGGTATTGTTTCAGTTTGTCACCGAGATTCTTCGGTCTTATTTGATCCTGGTTCCACGTATTCCTATGTTTAGTCATATTTTGCTCATATTCTAGATATGCCCCGTGAGTCTTTAGTTATATCTGTTCATGTGTCGACTCTGGTGGGCGATGCTATTGTTGTGGACCGCGTGTATCGGTCATGTGTGGTATCTATTGGGGGTCTGGAGACCCGATTGGATATGTTATTACTTAGCATGGTTGACTTTGATGTGATATTGGGCATGGATTGGCTTTATCCATGTCATGTTGTTCTAGACTGTCACGCTAAGACCTTGACCTTAGCGATGCCGGGTTTTCCGAGAGTTGAGTGGAGAGGTTCCATTGATTATGTGCCTAGTAGGGTGATTTCATACCTGAAGGCACAACGCATGGTGGAGAAAAGGTGTTTATCTTATTTGGCTTTTGTGAGGGATGTCAGTGCTGAGACTCCCACTATTGATTCTGTTCCCGTAGTCCGTGATTTTCCGAACGTGTTACCTGCAAACCTGCTAGGCATGCCGCCTGACAGGGACATTGATTTTGGTATTGATTTGGTGCAAGTCAGTCAGCCTATTTCCATTCCACTGTATCGTATGGCACCGGTAGAATTGAAGGAATTGAAAGAGCAGCTTCAGGAACTCCTAGATAAGGGGTTTATTCGGCCTAGTGTGTCACCTTGGGGGTGCACCGGTGCTATTTGTGAAGAAGAAGGATGGTTCCATGATAATGTGTATTGACTACATGCAATTGAACAAGGTTACAATCAAGAATAAGTATCCTTTGCCTCGCATTGATGATTTGTTTGACCAGCTTCATGGAGCTAGGGTGTTCTCTAAGATTGATTTGAGATCCGACTATCATAAGCTGAAGATTCGGGATTCATACATTCCTAAGACAACTTTCAAGACATGTTATGGCCATTATAAGTTTTTGGTGATGTCTTTTGGGCTGACCAATGCCCCATCAACGTTCATGCATTTGATGAACAATGTATTTTATCCATATTTGGATTCCTTCATTATTGTGTTCATTGATGACATCTTGGTGTATTCTCGTAGCCAGGAGGAGCACGCTCAGCATTTGAGAGTTGTATTGCAGAGATTGAGGGAGAAAAAACTTTATGCAAAGTTCTCCAAGTGTGAGTTTTGGCTTGGTTCAGTAGCTTTCTTGGGGCACGTGGTGTCTAGTGAGGGTATTCAGGTTGATCCGAAGAAGATAGAGGTGGTGCAGAGTTGGCCCAGACCGTCCTCAGCTACAGAGATTAGGAGCGTCCTTGGTCTGGCGGGATATACCGCCGCTTTGTGGAGAGGTTTTCTTATATTGCTTCGCCCCTAACCAAATTAACCCAGAATGGTGCTCCGTTCAGGTGGTCTGACGAGTGTGAGGAGAGCTTTCAGAAGCTCAAGGCGGCTTTGACCACAACTCCAGTGTTAGTATTGCCATCAGCTTCAAGTTCTTATATCGTGTAATGTGATGCATCGAGGATAGACATTGGTTGTGTATTGATGCAGGAGGGTATGGTGATTGCCTACGCCTCGCGCCACTTAAAGACTCATGAGAAGAATTACCCAGTGCATGATCTAGAGTTAGCAACTATTGTTCACGCCTTAAAGATTTGGCGCCATTATTTGTATGGGGTTCGTTGTGAGGTTTTTACTGATCACCATAGTTTGCAGCACCTGTTTAAGTAGAAGGATATTAATTTGCGTCAGCGGAGATGGTTGGAGCTTCTCAAGGACTATGATATCACTATTCTATACCATCCGGGGGAAGGCCAATGTAGTAGCTGATGCCTTGAGTTGCCAAGCAGAGAGTCGGGGAAGTCTAACATATCTTCCAGTAGTAGAGAGACCATTAGCACTTGATGTTCAAGCCTTAGTGGTCCAGTTTGTGAGGTTGGATTCATCATAGCCCCGCCGGGTATTGGCTTGCGTAGCCTCCAAGTCTTCTCTTTATGATCGTATCAGAGAGCGCCAGTATGATGACCCACACTTACTTGTTCTTCAGGATAGGGTTCGGCGAGGTGATGTCAGGGATGTAGTTATTGGTGATGATGGTGTGATGAGGATGCAAGGTCGGGTATGTGTGCCTAATGTAGATGGGCTTCGGGAGTTGATTCTTGAGGAAGCCCACATCTCGCGGTATTCCATCCATCCTGGTGCTGCGAAGATGTATCAGGATCTGAGACATCATTGGTGGAGGCGGATGAAAAAGGATATTGTTGGATTTGTAGCTCGGTGTCTTAACTATCAACAGTCAAGTATGAGCACCAGAGACCTGGTGGGTTTCATTAGAGGTTGGATGTTCCGGAGTGGAAGTGGGAGCGGATCACCACGGACTTTGTAATTGGGTTCCCACGGACTCTGAGGAGGTTCGATGCTATTTGGGTTATTGTGGACCGGCTGACCAAGTCCGTGCACTTCATTCCTGTTGGTACTGCCTATACTTCAGAGCGGTTAGCTGAGATTAATATCCGAGAGATTTTCCGATTGCATGGTGTTCCAGTTTCCATCATTTCTAACAGAGGTACTCAGTTCACATCGCAGTTTTGGAGGGTCGTGCAGAGAGAGTTGGGTACTCAAGTTGAGTTGATCACAACTTTTCATCCTCGGACGGATGGGCAGTTCGAGCACACTATTTAGATAGTAGATGACATGTTGCGCGCTTGTGTTATTGATTTTGGGGGTTCATGGGACCTGTTTCTGCAACTTGCGGAGTTTGTATATAATAATAGTTATCAGTCGAGTATTCAGATGGCTCTGTATGAGGCTTTGTATGTGAGGAGGTGTAGATCTCTGGTTGGTTGGTTTGAGCTGGGTGAGGCTAGGCTCTTGGGTACAGATTTGGTACAAGATGTGTTAGATAAGGTGAAGTTGATTCAGGAGCGGCTTCGTATGACGCAGTCTAGGCAGAAGAGTTATGCGGACAGGAAGGTCCGTGATGTATGTTCATGGTCGGGGAGAAGGTTCTGCTGAAGGTGTCTCCCATTAAGGGTGTTATGCGGTTTGGGAAGAGGGGCAAGTTGAGTCCCCGGTTTATTGGGCCTTTTGAGGGGCTTTAGAGAGTAGGGGAGGTGGATTATATGCTTTCTTTGCCACCTAGCCTGTCAAGTGTGCATCCAATATTTCATGTTTTCATGCTCCGGAAGTATGTTGGTGACCCGTCTCATGTTTTAGACTTCAGTTCGGTTCAGCTAGAGGGTGATATGACTTATGAGGTGGAGCTAGTAACTATTTCGGGTCGACAGGTCCGAAGGTTGAGGTCCAAGGATATAGCTTCAGCTAAGGTGCAGTGGAGAGGGCATCCGGTGGAGGAGGCCACCTGGGAGACTGAGCGAAGGATGCAGAGCAGATATCCTCACTTATTTGAGACTCTAGGTATGTTTCTAGACCCGTTGGAGGACGAATGTTTGTTTAAGAGGGGGAGAATGTAACGACCCGACCAGTCGTTCGGAGAGTTTAGACATCGCTTTCCCTATTTTTGCTTTATTATGTGTTGTTCAGCTCTTTTATGTTGTGTTGGATCGGTTGACTCGGGTTCGGAGTAATTGTGGAGAGAAATGAGATACTTAGTCTCTTAAGTTGGTGAATTAGTTGGAAAAGTCAACCGGAAGTTGACTTATGTGTAAATGATCTCGGAATTTGGTTTTTATGGTTCAAATAGCTTCATTAGGTGATTTGAGACTTAGGAGCGTGTTCGGAATGTTTTTTCGAAGGTCCGTGGTAGAATTAGGCTTGAATTGGCAAAATTGAATTTTTAACAATTTCCGGTCGGCAGTGGAAAATTAGCTATCGGGGTCGAAATGGAATTCCGGAAGTTGGAATAGGTTCGTAGTGTCATTTGTGATGTGTGTGCAAAATTCCAGATCTTTCAGATGTGGTTTGGTTGGTTTCGGCATCGTTGGAGAATTTCGGAAGTTTAGAAATCCTTAGGCTTGAATTTCGAGTAAATTTGGTGTTTTGATGTTATTTTGAGTGTTTCGAGGGTTCTACTAAGTTCGGGTGATGTTATATGAGGTGTTGGTATATTTGGTTGGGTCCCCGGATGGTCATCGGAAGGTTGGAACTTGGAAAATGCAGCAACGCTACTGCTGGTGCAGGTTATCTGGTGTGGCCGCACTTGCGGACGGGGAGCAGCAGGTGCGATGATCGCAGGTGCGGTGGGACATGCGCAGATGCAGAAGAGGGAGACCTGCCCTGGGAGCGCAGGATTTTGATGTATTTGGTATGTATGGACTCGTGAGAGTATAAGGATTCTAGTTTTGCGATTTTTATCGGGTTCCGAGACGTCCGCCCGGGTGTCAGGTTTGGCCAATTTCGGGATTTTTGATGTAATTTAATTATTTTCGCGTGAGTTTTGTTCCTTTAGCGTATATTGATGATATGAATCTGATTTTGAATAGAGTCGGGACGATTTGAGGTTGAGTCTAACGGCAAGGGCATCGCGGGGTAGATTTTCATCCGGTTTGAGGTAAGTAACGATGTTAAATCTACCTGAGGGTATGAAACCCCGGAATTTCGTATTATTTTGATAAATGAGATGACGCACATGCTAGGTGACGGTCGTGTGGGCGTGCACCGATAGGGATTGTGACTAGGTCCGTCCCGCGACAACTGTAGAGTTGCGTATTTGATAGAGTTTAATATGATTTTTATGTGCTTTAGAAATGATTTTGTTAACTTGGGCTAAATGCCCTGTTTGGGGCCTCGTGCCGAACTGTTTGGAACCTCATGAGTATTTTACTACTGTCCTCACACCGTTTTTGATAGAAATATATATTCTCAGTCATGATTTATACATGTTTACTGTTAAAAATCCTTTTCATCACTCTATTTTAATATATGAAAGATATTTTGGGTTGAGTCCCCTGAGTTGTACTAAAATGCGCGAGTGGCTTGTGAGGATGATGACTGAGAGAGGCTGAGGGCCGGATTGTGAGTATAGTTATTGTTACACCTTGTACTTTAATATTAGGATGTGTCGTAGTAACCCATATGCGCTTGAAGGGACTAAGGCAATTCGTTAGATTATAGAGGATTTGCGGCTATGATATTGTAAGACCCCGTAAGTTTATTAATATTCATACCATCATATACATTTGCTATGATAATTTGAGTGGAATATTTTTGTAAAAAGTTTGAAAATTATGATTTTATATAGTTATTAATATTACTACTTCCGAATATGCTTTAAATTTAACACATATAATATGAGAAAGTTTATGAGATTTTCTTTATTGTAAAGATAGAAATTGTTTTCTCACAAGAAAATAAGGTTAGCTTTTTACCATTTTAAGAATTAAGCATACGGAAATTTGTACTCTTTATATGAGATTAGGAAAATTAGAAGTTTAGAAAATATATGTATTTTTACATGGATGTTTTAATCAAATAATAGTATATGTATTTATTTTAAAACATGACCATAATAGTAAGTTATATAATGTGTATTAAAAATGAGTAATATTTTAAGTAATTTGAGATAACTTTTAATTATGTGGACAATGGGTTAATTATTAATTTTTTAATGATAGATTAGCTAATTAATTACCACTGTTGGATAAGCTTAACCTTCCCTTAACGTGGCAGCCCTTCCAATTCCAAATTGGTGACTATTTATTTTGGGCAACCAAACTAGATAACACATGGACTACTTTTTAGATAAAATCTTTAAGAGAGACACAACCTTGAGATTTTGTCTCTTCGTGCACTTTCCAATTTATTGATGGCTGTTTCCACTCTCCTTATTTTGACAAACATCATAGATCTTTCCTCTTTCAATCCATATCATAGTTCATTTGGGGAAGTTATAGAAAGGGTTTACAATTGGGTATAAGACGTATTTTGTCCAGTCTCACTGTCTTTAGTTGTCACAACAGCTTATTTAGCATTTGAATGTTTGCTCTAAGGGAATTTCTTGGATGTGAAATTAATATGGTTTCATGTTGTTGATTTTGTTGATTCATGGGTTAACCAAATCATAATTAGTGTTACTCAAGGGCTTCTACTTTGTGCTAGTCATTTATGTTGGTGTATGAATTAGCTTTGGTAAACTTCCTCTTGTATCAACTTGTGTACATAAGTTTTAAGCTTTAGTTCTGGTACGCATCTTTGTATGATGCAATATGGCCAGGAACATATCGGTTTCCTTGTATGACGAGGGATTGTCAAGCGAATTGGTCCAGGTATGTTAAGGTTATCCCTTATTTCTTTTGGCATGATCCAAGTAACGATACGTAAAGTAATGCTATTCCATAAGTGGTTCTAATCTTAGCAGTTAAGGATATCTATGTTATTCATTCTTGTAAAGTGATATTCAAGCATGTATATGTTCCTAAGTCCCTATTGAGGTATATGATAAAGTTGTTAATGTTTTTAATATAGTGATACATGCATCTTCATGCATTTACCACCGGTCGGGAAATTACCACCGGTTGGGCAGACATGCATATTCATTTACCACCGAGCTATGGCCGATTGGGCAGTTATACATTTACCACCGAGCTACGGCCGGTCGGACAGTCATGCATCTACTACCGCACTACGACCGATCGGGCAGTTACCACTGATCTATTGGGCAGTCATGCATCATACGATATGA
This sequence comes from Nicotiana undulata, assembly GCA_005239495.1. Classification (NCBI taxonomy): domain Eukaryota; kingdom Viridiplantae; phylum Streptophyta; class Magnoliopsida; order Solanales; family Solanaceae; genus Nicotiana; species Nicotiana undulata. The sequence continues at coordinate 101,970 of ML263536.1, forward strand.
ATAATAGATTCAAAGAGAAGTATTATATATATATATATATAAGTATAAGTATGCATAGACGATGGCACCTCAGAGATTCAGGTTGATTCTTCTATGTCTTTAATTAATGTTGACTTACTGTTATGTTTCAGTTCTGCCTTACATACTCAGTACATTATTTGTACTGATGTCCTTTTGTTAGGGACACTGCATTCATGCCTGCAGGTATAGATAATTAGTTTGACGAGCCCTCACAGTAGGCGAGATTGGCATTCAGCGAAGGATCGGTAAGACTCCACCTCATTCGGAGTGCATCCGAGTCTATGAGTCAATGTGTCAGAGTTTTTCTACAAACTTACGGGTAGTCTAGTACCCTGTCCCATTTTATGTCAAATAATATTAGAGGCTTTGTAGACAAAGGTTCATTTTGTACACTATGTCAGAGGCCTTGGCGGCCCATATGTATTCATATTTTAAGAAAAATGATTCAATGATATAGTGTTTTCCCACTTACACTTGTACATTATAGATAACTAGGATTTTTACCTTGTTTTCCGCCCTTTCTTGCTTAAGTTTTGATTATAATTGTACACAAAATAGCCCCAAAAGCTTACGTGTTGTGCTTGTTGCAGGATTGAGCCAAAAATGATGAATAACAATTAGAAATTTGCTAAAAAAGGAGTGAGTCTTGCACAAGTACCAAGAACATCAAAAAGGCCTACCTCAAGTGTCCACCGCTGCCGCGGTCCAGGCTTCGCGGTCCGCTGTGGTAAAGTTCAGAGACTCAGTTCAAAGGCCAAGTGACCACTGCGGCCGCGGTCCAATCTTCGCGGACTGCAGTGGTGAGATTCAGAGAAAGGATTTCAAAGCCAAATGCCACCGCGGCTGCGGTCCAATCTTCGCGGACCGCGGTCAAGGAATTTTCAGAGATTCAGCAGCTGGACCAAAGCCGTCCACAACGGACCGCGGTCGTTTTACGCGGTCCGCGGTAACCCCGCAGGGGTATTTTTGTCCAGAATTTCGGCTGAGTATAAATAGCTTCTTTTGTAATTTCTTTAAGGTTAAGCTTTGTATCAGCGATAGTAGCAGCTCGTGAATAGTGTTCCTTTACTTCTTTTTGCAATTTTCTTGAGATTTTAACATTGAATCATTGTGGTTTACGTTATAAATCATTAATATGGGTTTTACTTCATCTATTTCATTGAATTTATCTTTGATTATGAGTATCTAAACCCATTATCTAGGGTTGTGGCTCAACCCTAGTGTGGGTATTTAATGGGTTTCTAAAATTAGGGCTTGGATGTTTATGGGTGTTTGTTATTTGGGCTAATTCAGGGTTTTCTTGCTATAATTAGTGGTTGCAAACACTAATTGACCTTCAATTGACTTGGGTCCTTCTTGAGAAAGAGGACTTGAGTCTAGAAAATTGGTCCAACAAGGAATTGGGACAAAATCAAGAGATTGGTAGTCCCAATCAATGGGCTGAATCCAGAGATGGCCAAACGCTACTTGAGTCCTAATTAACGGGTTAAACCTCGAGAGAGTAATACCCTACTTGAACCTAAATTGCTTGCTTATTTGACACCCAATTGGCCTCGAGAGAGGTAATTAGGGCAAAGCCACTCAAATTACCGAGAGGTATAGAGTGGGAAATTTAGTGCATTGGTTATATCATTATCCCTTTGTTAACATCCTTGCCTTAGAAATTAGAATCCGCTAGATACTCGCCTAGGTGATAGTCATAACCTAAGTGCCTTTACCCTTGTAGAAAACAACTTCAAAAACAAATTAGTAGTTAAATTGCTTTCAACGTAGTATAAATCATAGTTGTAGTTTGAAAACCAACAAAATATGAGAAGTGTAATTAGAAACACAAGACACCACTAGATCATATAGACACTCACTCCAATTATTAACTCCCTGAGGATTCGATCTCGACCTATCGGGTAAAAGTTGCACCGACCCTCGTCTTCCTACTCATATAGTAGTGAGGGTGAGAGCCGATCACTTTTTGGCGCCCTTGAGATGTTTATAAGCATTCTGGTGCGCGGCTCTGGTGAAATACCCTCATTGCTCTAGGGGAATTTCCAGATTACAAATGTGATGCTGACCCTCCTAGAGCAACGAGGGTATTTCACCGGAGCTGCGCACCAGAATGCTTATAAACATCTCAAGGGCTTTCTGGATACCTGCTGGGGAAGTAAACAGACAAATGTCTCAGAGGATGCATTACGACTCCGTTTATTCCCTTTTTCTCTTCGGGGGAAAGCACTTGACTGGCTCGAGCGGCTTCCCAACCATTCAACATCAACTTGGGATGAGCTCACGGACAAATTCATTGCCAAATTCTTTTCCCCGAGTCATATGGCGGCGCTTCGTGATGAAATCATGGCCTTCAAACAAGAACCCAATGAGCCCTTGCATGAGATATGGGAGAGATTTAGGACCATGGTTAAGGAATGTCCAAACAATGACATGACTGAAGCCATGATCCAACAGACTTTCTACCGAGGGATTAACACCATGAATCAATGTGTGGTCAATCAGTTGGCCGGTGGAAACTTTATGAAGTTGTCTTAGCCCGAGGCATGTGAGATTCTAGATGATATGGCCGACACATCATCGTCTTGGCAAAGTAGAGCTAATGTACCTCAGGGTGATTCCGGTGTGAATATTCTCCATAAAGAGCTCCAAGAGCAAGGGCAAGCAATTGCCGAGCTCACTACCACTATGAACCAACTTGCCAAAGCCCAACTCCAACAATTGCAAGGGCAAGTACATGCCATGGCGGGAGTGGATGTATTAGGGAATCAAAGGAGACCTCGGGGGAATTATAAGCAAAACCATAATGATCAAGGTGACCAAGGTCCAAGTGGGTATGGCCAAGAAGAAGAGTATGATGACCAAGAAGAAGATGTGATGTATGCAAACAACTACCAAGGTCAAGGAAATAGTCAAAAAAACAATCAAAATTGGAGAAACCAAGGCAACAATCAAAGTTGGGGGAATCAAAGACCAAGAAATTGGAATAATAACAACAATGCTCGGAATTGGGGGAACAACAATGATCGACAATGGGGGAACAACAATGACCGACAATGGGGGAACAACAATGATGACAATTGGAATGGAGGCAACAACAACAACAACTGGGGTGGCAATGGTAACCGAGGGGTCGGGTTTTCAAAGGCCCCCGATGTACCAACAACCAAGCAACCCACCTCCGTACCATTCTCAAGGGCAAAGCTCATCTAGCAATGATATGAGAAGAATTGAAAACATGTTCAAGTAGATGATTGAGCGAAATGCGGACGCCGATGCTCCGTTGGCCTCTCATAATATCTCCATTAGGAACCTTGAAGTACAAATGGGCCAAATTTCTCATGCCTTAAACACACGCCCAAAGGGTGCACTACCGAGTGATACGGCGGTGAACCCCAAGGGTGGGAACAATAACAATACCGGTCACGCCATGGCGGTGACCACGGGAAGTGGAAAAGGTGGTGAAGCAAGTGCTTCTAGGCAAAGGAAGATTGTTGTTGATGATAATATGCCCCAAGAAGAGTTACCGGTTGAAGCAAGGTAGGTGAGAATTGACATACATGATAATGGGGAGGATTTGGAAAGGGACGTGAACCCATCTAGGGAACACGTGATTGATATGCCGGAACTGGTGGTCTCACAAGCCAAGGCACCATTGCCTAGGCCACCTCCTCCCTACCCTCAAAGGTTGGCCAAACAAAAACAAGAGACTCAATTCAAGAAGTTTATTGATATGATGAAGGGTATCTCCATCAATGTCCCGTTGCTTGAGGCCTTGGAACAAATGCCCGGATACGCTAAGTTCATGAAGGACTTAGTCACTAAAAAGCAGTCCATGGAGTGTGAAACCATCAAGATGACTCACCAAGTGAGTGCTATAGTTCACTACATGGCACCAAAACTTGAGGATCCGGGAGCTTTTACCATTCCTTGCACGATCGAGAGTGCGGACTTTGCCAAAACCTTGTGTGATCTTGGGGCGAGTATTAACCTGATGCCATACTCAGTTTTTAAAACTTTGGGAATCGGGAAACCTAGGGCGACCTCTATGAATTTGCAAATGGCAGATAGGTCAATGAAGAGGCCCCTAGGGATAATTGATGATGTGCTAGTGCGAGTGGAGTTATTTATATTGCCCGCGGATTTTGTCATTCTAGACTGTGAAGTTGATTATGAGGTCCCCATTATCTAAGGAAGGCCCTTCTTTGCCACGGGGAAGGCCTTGGTTGATGTAGAAGCTAGGGAGCTCACTTTTCGAGTGGGCAATGAAAAGGTGGTCTTTCATGTGTGTAAATCAATGAAGCAGCCCAACAATACAGAAGTTTGCTCTTTTATGGACCTCGTGACTGAGGTTATTATTGATGATGCAAGTTCTATGATACATGTTGATGATCCAGTGGAGTTGGCCTTATTGAATCATGAGGACTTTATGGTAGATGGTGTTCTTGAAAGTACCAATTCCCTTCTAGGCATGGGTTCTTACTCCTAGAGTCCCAAAATGCTATCATTGGACTTGGAGAACCGGAAGACTCCACCAACAAAGCCTTTCATTGAAGAGCCTCCGAATATGGAGTTGAAGCCACTACCTTCCCAACTCAGATATGAATATCTTGGTCCATCTCGTACTTTACCCGTTATTTGTTCCTCTTGCCAAACCCAATTGCATGTAGACTCAACTTTAAATGTGCTAAGGAGGAGGAAGAAAGCAATAGGATGGACTCTTGCGGATATTTGGGGTATTAGCCACGCCTTTTGCATGCACAAAATCATATTGAAGGATGGAGAAAAGCCCTCGATGGAACATCAAAGGAGACTCAACGAGGCAATGCAAGAGGTGGTGAAGAAGGAGATCATAAAATGGCTCGATGCGGGAGTTGTCTATCCAATTTCGGACAGCGCATGGACTTCTCTGGTCCAATGTGTTACGAAAAAGGGTGGAATGACGGTGATCCAAAATGACAAAAATGAGCTCATTCCCACAAGAATGGTCACCGGATGGCGGGTGTTTATGGACTACCGCAAGCTCAACAAGGTGACCCGCAAGGACCATTTTCCCTTGCCATTCTTGGATCAAATGTTAGATAGGCTTGCGGGTCGGGCTTTCTACTGTTTTCTTGACGGGTATTCTGGCTATAATCAAATTTTGATTGCCCCGGAGGATCAATAGAAGACCACTTTTACTTTCCCATATGGCACTTTTGCCTTAGCCCGTATGCCCTTCGAACTTTGCAATGCACCGGCCACTTTCCAAAGGTGCATGATGGCAATCTTTACAGACATGGTGGAAGACTTCCTGGAGGTGTTTATGGATGAATTCAGTGTAGTAGGGGATTCCTATGATGGGTCCTTGAGAAAGCTTGACAAGGTCCTCACTCGCTGTGAAGAAACCAACTTGGTGCTGAATTGGGAAAAGTGCCACTTTATGGTGGAAGAAGGTATAGTTTTGGGCCATAAGATCTCGAGTAATGGTATTGAGGTTGATAAAGCAAAAATTGAAGTGATCTCTAAGTTGCCACCACCAACTTCGGTTATAGGAGTCCGGAGCTTCCCTGGTCACGCCTGGTTCTATCGGTGTTTCATTAAGGATTTCTCTAAGGTGGTCAATCCGTTGTGAAAGTTTCTTGAGAAGGATGCTAAATTTCATTTCGATGAACATTGCATGCATGCCTTTGAACTTTTGAAACACAAGCTCACTACAACTCCTATCATCACGGTGCCGGATTAGAGCTCACCCTTCGAGCTTATGTGTGACTCGAGTGATGTAGCCGTGGGTGCTGTGCTGGGTCAGAGGGTGAACAAGATTTTTCACCCTATATATTATGCTAGCAAAACGATGAATTCCGGCCAAATAAATTACACTGTCACGGAGAAGGAGCTTTTGGCAATAATCTTTGCTTTGGAGAAAGTTCGTTCTTACTTGATGGGTTCCAAGGCCATAGTTCACACTGACCATGCGGCATTCCGGTATCTCATGACCAAAAAGGATTCCAAAGCGAGACTCATGCGTTGGGTATTGTTTCTTCAAGATTTTGATTTAGAGATAATGGATAGAAAAGGAAGTGAAAACCAAGTGGCCGACCATCTTTCTCGATTGGAGGAACAAGGTCGACCTTGTGATGGGCTTGAAATCATTGACAGTTTCCCCGATGAGCAACTTCTGTCGGTGTCAGTGCAAGAAATGCCATGGTTTGCCGACATCGCCAACTATCTTGTCACGGGTGTTGTCCCCTGTGAGCTCTGTTCTAACCAAAGAAAGAATCTTAGGAGGGATAGCATGGACTTCTATTGGGATGAGCCATATTTGTTCAAGATTTGCACTGATGGGGTCATCCGGAGATGTGTACCGTAAGAAGAACAAAGGTCGATTCTTGAATCTTGACACTCCTCACCGTATGATGGTCATCATGGATGGGCAAGGACTGCTTCGAAGGTGCTGAGTTGTGGTTTCTTTTGGCCTACATTGTACAAAGATGCCGGTGACCTAGTCAAAAGATGTGATGAGTGTCAAAGGGCCGGGGGAATTTCAAAGAAAGATGAGATGCCTCTCAATTCTATTCTAGAAGTGGATATTTTTTATGTGTGGGGTATCGATTTCATGGGCCCATTTGTGAGCTCTTGTGGGAACACGTACATTCTAGTGGCGGTGGATTATGTTTCTAAATGGGTTGAAG